>JAMKQA010043719.1:0-12589 GCA_024699735.1 Posidonia australis | reverse complement strand
AATAGTTATCACTCGAGCATCGGGATGGCGCCGTACGAAGTTTTGTACGGTAGGCCATGCAGATCGCCGATTTACTGGAGCGAGGTGGGCGAGCGGCAGTTGGTTGGTCCTGAGCTTGTGCAGCTGTATGCGGACAAGGTGGATTTGATCCGGAGCAGGTTGCAGGCTGCACAGAGTCGACGGAAGAGCTATGTCGACAGGAGGCGGAGACCGCTGGAGTTTCTGGTGGGAGACCATGTGTTTCTGAAGGTGTCTCCGACCAAGGGTGTGATGCGGTTCAGGAAGCGTGGCAAGCTGAGTCCTCGCTATATTGGCCCTTACCAGATCACCCAGAGGATCGGTGAGGTTTCTTATCGATTGGATCTGCCAGCAGAGTTGTTGTCCGTGCACGACATGTTCCATGTCTCCATGCTAAGGAAGTGCCTGGCTGAGGTTTCTCATGTGATCCCAGCTCAACCAGCAGGGCTCTAGGAAGATCTGTCCTTTGTGGATGATGCCATCGAGATTGTGGACCACAAGGAGCAGGTGTTGCGGAATAGGGTGATTCCACTAGTCTTGGTGCGGTGGCAGCATCATGGAGCCGGGGAGGCCACGTGGGAATGTGAGGAAGCCATCCTAGCCCAGTACCTGTATCTTTTCTCCTAGTGATTTCGAGGGCAAAATCTGCTTTTAAGGGGGTTAGGATGTAACACCTGTAAAATTCATTTTATAATTATTTACATTTTGTGAATTTTATTCCTGGAAAGGTGTTACTGTTCCGAGGCCCGTTGTGTGGTTTTGTGCTTTTGGGCGTGGGCCTCGTGGGCTGGCTTCTATTTGTGTGTCCCTGTGCGTGGTTTGGCACTGTGCTTTGTGGCACTGTGCTTCTGGGGCCCGATGTGGGGTCCGTGCGGGGCCTGGTGTGGGGTCTCCGTGGGGCCCGCTTGTGTGTGGGCTAGTGGTTGAGGCTCGCAGTTGGCCTCGTTGCTGGTGGCTGGCGGTTGGATGTTGTGCAATGTGCCAGTGGCTGAGACGCGTGGTGGGCACGTTTTCAGCTACTCTAGGCGTAGGCATTATAAGCTGCATTGCACTGCACCTCTCCTCACCACCCATTGCCATTTTCTCCTTCCTTCTTCTTCCTTCCCTCTCCTCTTCAGTGGCGCTACTCATCCTCCTTCACCTGCTTTCCTTTCCTCCTTATTTCTCCATCTCCTTCCTTTTCCTTCCCCTTCTTCCTTTCTACTTGTCCCCTCACCTCCTCTATTTCCCCTGTATCCCCTTCGCGCGCGCGCCGACTGAGAGAGGAAGAGGTCAAGGGAGTGAAGCGGAGGGCTGTGGTTGCTCGTGGTGGTGTGAAGAGCTCGCGTGGAGTGCCTCGTGGCCGTGGTTGCGCCGGAGTTTGCCGGAGTCGGCCGGGGATCGCCGAAAGCATTTCTCAGGTACGCATCTCCACTCCTTGCAATAGAGAGCATGGAATTGTTAGAAAATGCTAGGATTACATGGAATCCAGGTAAATTTCCTTTCCTAGAATTTATTGTGATTTATTGAGGATTTATGGAGCATTTATGGCCATTTATGGGCATTTATGCCGGTGGTTGCATTTTGGGTCGTTTTGACCCTTCTGCCTTTGTGATTTTGTATCTTGATGCATGGTGAATGGATTTTAGTTTTGTTTGTAGGGTTTTGGAGTAGACTTGAGGGTATACACTATATGTTTTATGCAAGATTTTTGGTGTTTGTTTAGGGCGTCCGATTGGAGGTCCTATTTGGGGCGATTTCGGGCAATAGGGTTTGGGCCATTTTCTGGTTTCGCAGAATTCGGCATACCGAATGGAAACAGCATACTGAATCAGGGGATTTCGGCATACCGATTCTGCTTGACATACCATTTTTCTGTC
The DNA here is from genome assembly GCA_024699735.1 of Posidonia australis. Lineage (NCBI taxonomy): Eukaryota > Viridiplantae > Streptophyta > Magnoliopsida > Alismatales > Posidoniaceae > Posidonia > Posidonia australis. The sequence continues at coordinate 10,712 of JAMKQA010043719.1, read as the reverse complement.
AGTTTAGGTCCTCTGGTCGAAATTCGGTTTTCTGTTTTTAGAAGGTATACTGAATTTGACTTGAGTGTTGACCGTTGACCCCAATTCGACATACCGATTTAGAATCGGCATACCGAATCTGATTTCAACATGCTGATTCTGGGCCCAAGTGAGTTTCGCAATGTGTTTTCGATGGCTTTCTGGTTGCTGTGTTTTGTCCCTATAAGAGGGGATTGTGGGCCATCAGTGGTGGTCCCTTGGGACACCTGATGCGCCGTTTTGTCGATGTTTTGGAAGAATTTTCAAAGGATATGGAAATGGTTTGGAAAATGGTTTTGAAAGGAATGGTTGGCTTGGTTTGGAAAATGGTTTTGAAAGGAATGGTTGGCTTGGTTTGGAAAATGATTTCCTGGATTTTCTATGTGTGGGCCGAGGCAGTGTGGGACCGTGTCGTCGGAACCAAGGAATGTGACGACATTCTTGGGTGGTCGGGCGTGATGTCCCCTGTTGAGGTCGTGGGGCCAAGATACCTGAGGCTGAGGGGCATCGGGTCCTAGAGGTATGAGACTCCTTGACTGTCGTCTCGAGGCTAGGGTTGTGGTCCACGGGTTGAGGTGTATTGTGGCATGACGGGGAGGTATGATATTCCTGTTGTTGCTGTGAGCACTAAGGCTCGAGTGTTGTCGGGTGTGGAGGTATGACACTCCCTCCTGAGCACTGTGTGTGGAGGGCGTCGTGAGGAGGCGTACCCTGTGGTGGCCAGTGCAGGTGGGACACGTACCCCGTAACTGGTAGCGTCCTGAGAGACAGGACAACCTTCCCAGGGAGGGGTTGGCTTCTGAGGGTTCTCCTGAGAGAGGAGAATCGCAGGATGGTGATCGCTCCTGCACAGGGTGTCTTCACCATGGCAGTGCATGAACGTTGGGGTCGCTCCTAAGTGGACTGCGTGTAGCCAAAGTTTGGTTGCCTAGCGTCGGGCTTCCCGACTCACTGTGTGTGGTTTTGGCCATTGAGGGCCTTTGCTTGTGGTTTTGGGCTAGTAGAGCCCTGGTTTGTGGTTTTGTCCAGTGTAGGCCTGATTTCTGAGGCTTTGAGGAAATGGATTGCGAAAGGAATTTAAAAGGAAAATTGATTACGATTTGTTTTCCACGGTTTTTGTGGGGTGCGTACTAGGTGACTTTGGTCACTCATGTATTATCCTTGTGGTTTTGTTCGCAAGTGCAGACATGTGTTTGGCTTAGCGTAGTGCATATAGTCTAGAGTCTGCTAGCCGCACACACAGGTTCCTAGTCGTTAGATATTTTACTGTTTAACTTTAGTTTTCCCGTAATTTAATTTTTTTAAATTATTGTGGAAAATTTGGGGCGTGACTGTTATAGTAAAGATCTAGATGGCAACGACTAGGTCGAGAAAGAAGAGAAGGTAAAAACACGATAGTTTCTTCAACTTGTGGCTGAAAGCAATAGATCTATGATGGGAGTGGAATATTTCAGTGTATACTGTCATGTTGTTTGGACATTTGTAGGCATCATTAGATCATGGTTTTTTCTTAGTAGTACGGATTCGAGTTCAATCAGATTGTAGGTGCCATTTATGCAATCCTATAACTTCTCCATCAGGAGTAGATTGAGGGAGGCAACAAGTTATGGGTTTAGTGTACGTACGGAGAAATGGATTCTTAATTATTAAAGCTTCTAAGATACCTCAGACCATGTAATGATCAACTTAGGTTTTCCTCTTATTTCTACAAGTGACAAGCACGCACGGAGTCCACAATACATATCTCAAAACTCCATGATGAGTGACATGGCTGGTCGTGTATGCTAACTAATGTACATTATCGCTCTTTCGATTTTTGTGTTCCCATCAACTAAACCTCGTCAAGCTAGCTATCTTTTTGTGTTAACAATGGTGAAGGAGCAAAACGGGAAAGCTCAACTCTCACATTCATGCGAGAGGCTTCATATATATCAAGGTCAAGCAAGTACGTTGATGACATCAGTAGAGAGCTAACTGCTATAACAAACTTAACTAACTTTGTAGCTGACTACAACAACTCAACTAATCTGAATAATTATTGATATGTATTAACTACTCTAACAGACATCCTCAAATTGAGGGTCTAGCAAAGGCCCTAAGTTTGTCCCTGAACTTGTGAAAAACTCCATTTTGAAATACTTTGTTAGGAGTCATGTGGTACTGCTATTCTGAACCTGCTAATCCTTTTGAGCTATACTTTGTCTCTAACAAAGTGGAAATCCACTTCAATATGTTTTCATCTTGCATGAAATATTGGATTTGCGGTCATATATTGTTAAGTATATTGTATAATGTTTTTTGTAATCGAACTCAAATCCTCCAGTGAGTCAGATCCTTCGATGACTCAGATCCGCTCCATGTAATTTTCATATAAAAGGATCGTCTGCCATCATGTGTAGATGCGGAAATGTTCCCTTAACATGGTATCAAAACAGCATATGTCTTCCTTCGACGCCTTCTTTGGTGATGAGCTGAATCTCTATTACTCCCAATCATGGTGTCTTCTATTCTCGTGCTCCAGTGTTAAGGTTTCTCATCTTCTCTTCTTTTCTTTTTTTTTGGGATTTTCTCCTGCTCAGTTCTTCTAGATTTTCTAGTATTGAGCTCTGTTCACTTTGTTCTTGAGTTTTTTTTTTAGTTCAGTTTCACAAGATCTGAGCTCAAATCTATTTTTTCCTTCCTTCCTTTGTTCAAATTTGTTAGATCTATCTATCTTGTGGTCCAATCCTTATGTTCTTGTGGTCTTATTTAACTTTTTGAGCTCAGAACTTCAGATCTGCCAGATCTGAGCTCGGATCTATGTGTCTCGTATTCTGATCTCTACTCTTTTTGACCTTTCTTCACTTTTTCTTTGTTGATCTGAAGTTTTTTTTGAGCTCAAATCTACTGAGCTTTCTGTACTGAGCTCAGATCTATTGAGCTCCTCTGATCTCGTTTGTTCTAGGGTTTTCGTGCTCAGATCTTCTGATCTAAGGCTTCTTGTGCTTATCTTACCCTGATCTAAAGTTTCTGAACTCAGATCTTCTGATCTAGAGTCTCTTTTTGTTTTTCTCTTCTATCATGTCGAGACCAAAGTCCAGTAGCGTGAATAGAGAGATGGAGTTCATTCTAGGAGAAGGGGGACATATTATTAATACTAATCCCTATCTCTTACAGTCCTCTGATCATCCTCATACCAGTTTAGTTAGTAAAGTCCTTACTGGTGACAATTATTCTACATAGAGTAGGTCTATTACGATGGCCCTTAGTGCTAAAAATAAGCTAGGTTTTATCAGTAATACTCTATTACATCCTGAGATTAGTGAGTCACCAGAGAAGCATCATATGTGGAAGAGATATAATGATCTTGTATTATCATGGTTGTTGAACACTATTGAACCAGAAATTGCTTTAAGTGTGATCTATTATGATATTGCATTTGATGTGTGGAAAGACTAGCAAGATAGATTCTCTCAAAGGAATGCTCCGAGGATCTATAAGATTCGACGGGATATTACTTCACTTTCACAAAGTCAGTCTTCTATTGCTACTTACTTTACAAAGTTAAAGTCTTTATGGGATAAGCTAAATTCCTATGTGAAACTTCCTTCTTGTAACTATGGAGCTTTTAAAGAGTTCTCTGAAAGACAACAAGAAGATAGGGTTATTCAGTTTCTTCTTGGTCTTAATGAAACTTATGGACAAAGTAGAGGTCAAATCCTCTTTATGAATCCTCTACCTAGCTTGAACAAAGCCTATGCTTTAGTTTTACTAGAGGAAAAACAAAGAGTTATAGTTCATCTTCTTCCTCTTACTGATAATAATAGTGCTATGATGGCAAATAAAGGACATTAGCAACATAAGTCACAGAACAATTATGGGGATAAAAATCGATCTCAAAATCATTCCAAAAATAGTAACAGACAGAATAAAAATTGTACACACTATGAGGGTACTAGTCATACTGTTGATAGGTGTTTCTAGATTATTGGGTTTCCACCAGGACACAAGTTACATAAGGTTCATCCTAGAAAGAATGCAGTAGTGGTCATTCAGGAAAATACTAATATTTCTTCAAATAATCAACTTTCTGTTAAGGACGTCATCAAGACAGAATTTTTTAGTTTTACACCAAATCAGTATAATCAAATTCTAAGTCTTCTTAAGACCACTACAAATCCAAGAAATGCAACCAATGTGGCAGGTATGCCTTCTTGTTCCTTCTCTACATCTAATAAACAGATTTGGGTAATTGATACTGGAGCATCTAATCATATGTGTTGTGACAAAGTCTATTTACATAATATAGTTCCATCAGTCAACATATCACCCATTAAATTGCCTACAAGTGATTTTGTCACAATAGAATCTTTTGGAAATTGTCACATAAATCCCAATATTATTCTTAAAATGTTCTTATGTTCTCATGTTCAATGTCAATCCTTTATCTGTTAGTAAGCTTGTCAAGGATATGCATTGTTCTGTTACTTTTCTACCTGATTTCTGTGTTATCCAGGACCTTGCCTTGAAGAAAGTGATTGGGTTGGGTAAAGAAAAAAATGGGCTTTATGTTCTTCATAATTCTCATGATATACCTATTTCATGTGCTGTTAATAGCTCACAAGTCTGGCACAATAAACTGGGCATATTCCTTCAGCCAAGATGCATCTAATGTCTTTTTTCATTCCTATTTCTAATAATTCTCAATTTCATTCCTCTTATTAAGCAACACAAACTTTTTCCCCTATTAGTTCTATTAAGTCAATAAAACCTTTTGTTTTGATATATTGTGGTGTATGGGGAAAATTTTCAATTCCTAATTACAAAAGTTTTTACTATTTTTGTGACATTTGGGTCCGATTATCCATTTTAATTGTAAACCATGTAATTGATTGTTATATTGCTTAAATGGTTTATTAATGGATAATCTATTGATTTTGGATGTGTGAGCTTGGGGTTGGCTTTTTGTACATCTGTTTGTGATCTAAGACCAATATGGAGCCCGATTTAAGGATACACAGTCGCCTCGATCCGCGTACCTGTCTTTTCTTCCTTTCTTTTCCTCCTTTTTCTTCTTTCTTTTCCTTTCCACTCACGAGCTCGCACCATTTTTCCATCTCCATCCTTCCCTTCCCCGACCCGTGCCACCAACAACGCCAGTCCATGCCTCGTCGTCTCTTCCGATGCAATGGGTGGCCGACGTGACACGGCGTGGGAAAGAGGATAAAGGGAGGCTACTGTGTGCGAAGAAAGGAGAGGGTGACTGAGAGAGGAGAAGAGCAAGAGGAACGACGCGCAACCGAGGAGGTGGTGAGTCACTCGTGTGTTCCACCGGCGCAAGGAGGTTCTTTGGGGTGCGGGGAGGATCACCGGAGGGCTGAGCCAGGTAAGCGACCCCTTTCCCTTCCTTCATGCAGTGTTTTATTAACAATGGGTTAATTGCATGGAAATTGAAATAAATGCATGAAAAATTGTGGAAAAATCGTAAAATGGTTGCAATGTGATTTATAGCATGAGAATATAGATATCATGCGGTTAGGATTGGTATTTGTGCAGGAAATGCAATTTTGGGGTTGAAGGCTATAGTAGCCATTCTTGAGCCCCTTCCCATTGTGATTTTTTATATGAACTGTGTGGTAGATGGAATCGTGAATGGTTTGAGGGATTTTGAAGTAGACTCAAGGGTCTACACCCCATGATTTATTGATGATTTATGATGGGTGTTTGGGGGTCCGATCGGGACTCCCACTTGGGTGATTTTTCACCGTCTGAAACCGGGGTGTGCCCTGTCTGCAAGGAGTTCGGTATGCCAAAATCCTAGTAGATTAAGCTAGATCCCAGGTTTTGGTAGACAGCAATCCTCCGATCAACCGAAATAGAGAATTTCGGTATGCCGAACTGGAGATTCGGTCTGCCGTTTTTGCCTTGAACCTGGTATGCTTAAATATGGATTTAAATGAATGATAAATGGTTTTAATGGTATGCTGAGTATATGTTGATGATGATTTCCCCATGTAATGACATGGAGGAATGTGGCATCCAAATAAATAGATTTGGGTGTGGTTTTGGGTTTTGACCCCATAAATGAATGAAAAGGATGATTTTGTGTGGTTTTGAGCATGAGACCCAATTTGTGATTTTAAGCATGGTTTCATGGCTTGAGTTGGGACCCTAGTGGAGGGTCAAGTGTTGCAAAGAGATGGAGTCCTGCAACGAAAAGAATGAAATGGAAAATGGTTTTGAAAAGAAAGTTTAAAGAATTTTGAATGGAACACTAATAATGTGTTAAGAGACCACGGGGATTGGTGTCGACAACGAGGTAGGAGTATGAGGCTCCAATTAACCAGTAGTCAGACATGACTGTGGTTGTCGAGCTTGAGACAATGTAGGCTGAGCCTGGGTTTTTATACCTAGTTGTTTGGGTCACCGACAGTGTAGGCTGAGCCTGGGTCGTTGTACCTAGTTGTTCGGGTCACCAAGCTCGTGACGGTATAGGTTGAGCCTAGTTGTTTGGGTCACCGACAATATAGGCTGAGCCTGGGTCATTCGACCTAGTTGTTCGGGTCACCGATGGGGTGTCAGACAGAGTCGTATCTCCGTGCACATATGGAAATGAAATTGAGGCCGATTGGCTAGGGCGGTAACATCTCCCACGAGGAATTTCACTGCGACAGTGCAGGAAGGTAGGGGAAAGGATATCCTCGCCTACTGCTTGTGCGCTTGGTTACCCCTGATCAAGGTAACAACAGTAAAGAAAAGTGGAAATGAATAAAGAAAAAGAAATGTGATTTGGTCAAGATTGGACTAATGAATTAGTCCTAAAATCCTGAAATAAAATAATGATGATGTTTTTACCAGTTGCCAGCCTGTATTTATGATTTGACTTTGAACCCGTGAGGCATTGTGTTTTAGGTTGGATCTGATCATAGATGTGAATTTGAAAATATGATTTTGGGAAGAAATCCCAAGTATTGAAAAGGATATGTTTTGGAAAATGAATTCCAAAGGTTTTGAAAGAAAATGCAAAAGTATGTTTTTGAAAGAGAATGTGGTTTTGGAATGAGTTTCCAAATGTTTTGAGAAAAGAAAAGAAACATAGCTTTTGAAAAGAGCATGGATTTGGGATTGAATTCCCAAATGATTTCCGGTAAAAGGAAAGAGGATTTTCAAAAGAAAACCAAGTTTTGAAAATTAAAAGAAATGAGTTTTTACGGTTTTACCGAGATTTTGTGGTTTGTATGTTTAGGGCACGTACTAGGTGACTTAGATGTCACTCACATGTGCTTAGCTGGTTTTCAGGGGTAGACCGCGTGCAGCCGAGTTCCGGTGGTAGAAGATGGAGCTTCTAGCCGCACATTGTGATCCTGAAGGTGAGCCTTAGTTACAGTTATTTAATGTTTCTGTAATTAGTGTAATTATGCTTGATACTGTATTTTAGTAGCGTGCCCAAGATCGGGGTGTTACAATTTTCTTACTATTGTTGATGATTTCTCTAGATGCACTTGGGTTTTTCTCATGTCCCATAAATCTGAGACATATATTCTTTGAAGAGATTTCTTCTTATTATTCAAAACTCAATTCAATTCTGATATCAAGATTGTTAAGTCTGATAATGGAACAGAGGTTTGTTCTAATAATATAAAGTCCCTTTTTTTCTAGTCTTGGTATCATACATCAAACTTCTTGTATTTATACTTCACAACAAAATAGTGTAGTGGAGCAAAAACATCGGCATTTGCTAGAAATCTCTAGACTTTAAGGTTTCAAAGCCTCTTTATCTATCAATTTCTAAAGTGACTATATTCTTACAGCCACTTATCTAGTTAATAGAATGCCATCTATTGTTTTGCATGGTCATTCTCCTAATGAAATTCTGTTTCTGAAAAAACCATCTTATGAACATCTTAGGATGTTTGGTTGCCTTTGTTAAGCCACTAAGTCAGACATGTCTCATAAGTTTGATTCTAGGGCTTATAAATGTGTCTTTCTTGGATATCCCTTTGCTCAAAAAGGTTATAGAGTTTATGATTTGGATTCCAAATCAGTTTTTGTTAACAGAGATGTTATTTTCAATTAGAACATCTTTCCTTTTACTCCACAGGGTCATGATTTGCATGATATTTCTATTCCCAAAGTCAATCCTCATAGTGATATTTTCTTTCATCCTAATGTTGATAATCTTTCTAGTCCTTTTAATAATTTTGAAAGTCTTGTTACTAATTCTGATAATATTCATAGATCTAAACCAGTTATTATTTTTGATAGTGTTTCTGTTTCTAGCCCTCAACCTGTTAGAAAATCTACTCGGACTTCCAAACCTCCTCCTTATCTTAAAGATTTTCATTGTTCTGCCAATAGAAAGCATTCTTATTCCAATATTAAAGATCCCCTTGCAAATTGTTTATCCTATCATAGATTGTCTTCCTCTCATAAGTCGTATCATGCTTCAATCTCTGCTCATACTAAGCCATCTACTTTTAAGCAAGCTCAGTCTTCTCACAATTGGATAGAAGCAATGAAGACTGAATTGCAAGCTTTGGAAAACAATGGTACTTCGGACTTAGTCAATTTACTTAATGGTAAAAAACCTATTGGGTGTAAATGGGTTTATAAAATTAAATATAAGGCTGATGGAACCATAGAGAGATACAAAGCTAGACTAGTTGCTAAAGGGTACAGTCAAGAAGAGGGTTTTGATTACAATGAAACCTTTGCTCCTATTGTTAAACTTGTTATTGTTTGTATTTTATTAGCTATTGCTACTGCTAAAAATTGGATTGTTCATCAATTAGATGTTAATAATGCTTTTTAACATGGTGATTTGGAGGAGGAGATTTATATGTCATTACCCCCATGGGTTTCCTAAACAGGGGGAGAATGTTGTCTGTAGACTTAAAAAGTCTCTTTATGGCTTAAAACAAGCCTCTCGCAATTGGTATCATAAGCTTTCTAAAGCCCTTTTTGATGATGGTTTTATTTAGTCTAAAGCTGATTACCCTCTTTTTACCAAGAGAAATGGTGCATCATTCACTTCTATGCTTGTATATGTGGATGATATTTTAATTTCAGGAAATGATGAGAAATCTATTACCAACTTAAAGGTTTTCTTGCATAATCATTTTAAGATGAAAAAGATTTGGGACATCTTAAATACTTTCTTGGCATTGAAGTATCTAGGTCTAATAAAGGTATTTACATTTCTCAACATAAATATGCATTGAATCTTTTAAAAGATGCAGGCTTTTTGACTACAAAGTCTATGTCTACTTCTATGGATCCAAATATTCCATTGCATCATAGTAGTCCTCCTATCTTACTGTTACAAGGCCTGACATATTTTTTTTAAATCCAATGCCTTAGTTAATTTTTTGTCCAATCCTACTGAATTGCATTATCAAGCAGCACTTAGGATTTTGAAATATCTGAAAGGTTCTCTTGGACAAGGTTTGCTCTTTTCTAGAAATAATTCTTTTAAATTGCAAGCTTATTGTGATACTGACTGGGCAAGATGCCCTTTGACCAGACAGTCTGTTACTGGGTTTTGCATATTTTTGGGTTCTTCTTTGGTTTCTTGCAAATCCAAGAAACAAACCACTATATCTAGGTCTTCTGCTGAATCTAAATACAGGGCAATGGCAATTACATCTTGTGAACTTTCCTGGATGCTTAGTCTTCTTACTGATTTTAATATTCCTCAAATTCAGCCTATTGATTTCTTTTATGATAATATGGCTACCATACACATAGCTAAAAATCTAGTTTATCATGAACGAACTAAGCATATTGAGCTCGATTGCCGTCTAGTTCATGAGAAGATCCAGAAAGCTATTATTTGACCAAGTTTTATTTCTTCTAAGTTGCAACTTGCTAATTTGTTTACTAAGCCTTTAGAAAGAGAAGCATTTCGTTTCTTGTTAGGCAAATTGGGAGTTCTTGATATCTACTCTAAAATTTGAGGGGGAGTGTTAAGTATATTGTATAATGTATTTTGTAATCGTACTTGAATCCTCCAATAATTTGGATCCGTTCCATGTAATTTTCATATAAAAGTGTAACATCTGTGCCTGGTTTTTTCCATTTAATATAAACCATGGAATTTCTTGTAATTATTTGTGTATGGTTTATTAATGGTAAATCCAATTTGTGTTTGTTGGCTGTGGGCTCCTTCTGTGTTTTGTGCCCCTGGTTTCTCCCCTGTGGTGTGTTTTCTTTGGCTAGTGGGTCGGTTCTGCATTGGGACCCGTGTTTGTGGTGGACCCACTTTGGGCTTGGGCTTGGACCCGGTTAGGAGCCAGCGTTGCCGTGCCTTTTTCCCGTCTTCTCCACGCTCGTGACGGATCTGGCAATCTCGTGAAACCTAGCGGGGGGAGGGCTGCTCGTTCCGTCCCCTCCGTCCAGAGCTATGCGTAGCTGGTGGACGACGACGGGATTCCGGGAGAAGCAGAGAGACTAGAGAGAGGGCGAGAGGGAGTGTGGTGGCTTTGGAGGAATCGCGCGTCGGAGGAGCTCGTGCGAGTGTGTGGAAGGGAAGGATGGTGTCGTGCACCGCCGGTGTTGGAGGGCACGCGAGGCTCGTCGAAGCCAGGTACACGTTTCCCTACCGTTTCCCCTTCTGTGTTCCTCCATTAGTTGAGGCATGTTTAGGTTAAAAGACAGAATCATGGTTAGATTAATGCTACAAAAATCATGAAAAATATGGAAATGTTGAGGAAGTG
>JAMKQA010043718.1:0-13170 GCA_024699735.1 Posidonia australis | reverse complement strand
AAAGTTAATTTTTTCAAAAAAAATGGAAAAAGATTGCTGGACCCGTTAGACCCGGACCCAGACCCAGACCCATTATCTTCATGAGTCTGGGTCTGGGTTTGGGTCTTGATTTTCAGACCCAGACCCAGACCCATGAAATATGATGGGTCTGGGTCTGGGTATAGGTAGACCCGACCCAGACCCGACCCGTTGCCACTCCTACTCGTGATCTCCGATTGACTTCCCCTCCAGCTCACGCCCATCCAACGGCGTCCAGGCCCTGGAGAAGGATCTACAGTGTGGGGGAAGCACGTCGGAGTTTAAAAGCATTCGCCGCCGACATGTTGAGGACAGCAGTCCTTACCCTTCTAGCACTTGGAGCCCACTAAAATCGAGAACCCAATTTTTCCCACGACCAGGCTTCCTCCTCCAGCCTTTTTCCAGGAACCCAGAACCTTAGCCACCGTCGCCGGAGCCTCAACATAGAGGGGGCCGTTGTTGCTCGCCGGGAGGAACATCAGGCCTTATCCAGGTAATCTCTCCTCTCTTAGCTTTCGAATCATGCTTATTTAGGCCCGTGGAATCCTTCTAGGCCTACCTACGGGAGTTGGCTACCCTACGCGCCTTCTCACCCCTCTTTGGTGGTGGGTTCACCACCACCAGCGAGACCCGTAGCCTCCTGTGGTGGGAGGAGGTCCCTGAGGCCTCTCCTACCTCTTCCTCCTCCTCTTCCCTGAGCTCCATCGCTCCAGAGGGGCTTCTCTAGCCTCCCGTGACCTAGAGGAACCTTGTCGTTGCCTTGCAACCTCCGGTCGTCGCTGTCAAGCCCGCTAAGTGAGTGGAACGCTCCGCCAGCCCTCGTCCCGACCGTCACCACAGGAAGTGTCCCTACGGCCCTCCGATCTCCACTGGACTGCCTCCGTCGCTGAGACACCCCTCTCAACGTCGGCTGTCTGTCTCGCTGAAGTCTGCGAAGGGGGAGGCACCCTAAGCCCTTCCAGCCGCACCTGCGACTCCCCAGAGCCTCGTAGTGTTGCCCCGAAGACCCTCCAATCTCTGTCGCGCCACGCCACCACCTCCAAAAGTGTCGCAGTGGAAGCCCCCGTCGTTGGAGAAGAACATCGACAGGGGGGACCGATGGTGCGTTTCAGCCGTCGAGAGTTCGATCGATGCCATCGGATCCTCCCCCATCTCCCCCTCCAACTTCCCTGCTCCTCTGATCTCCGATCAGCCGCTGGGAGGGCTCGGATGAGCTTCCCAGGCTGTCGCCGCCGGCAATCTTCGAATTGCCGGCAATGACTGTTCGTTTTTTTAGGTTTATTTAAAAGTCCTTTAATTTATTTAAGTGTTACAATTAGGTCCTGGATCTTTTTCTCTTTGACCCCTACAGTTTCAATTTAAATTTTATTTGTTTAGTTTTACTATAAATTTTGCATTCTTTACCTTGTTTCATTTTAATTTCATTTTTAGTCCTGTAAATGTTTGTTTCTTCACATTTAGACCTCTACATTCATGTTTTCTTTATAATTAATTAAGTCCTAATATTTTGCACTGAGCCCCTAGAACTTTTAAAAATGAGTTTCCTTTGTAAATTTTGCATCTTGACCCTAGGAAACTTAATAATTGCATTGAGCATCATAAAGTCCAGTTTTTGTCACATTTAAGCCTTGTAAATTTGCATGCAGGCCCTTGAGTTCTTAACATACAATCCCTAAGCATAAGAAATTTGCATCTAGACCCTTAGATTAATTTTAAATCCATCATTTAGGGTTTTAATTGTTTTTTCACATATTATTGGCATTTTCCACTTATTCCATTTCACATTTTGCACTTAATCATGAATTTCATTTAAAAATCATGTTTGCATTGTAAATTGATCTTTAGTTTCATATTTCAATCACATTTACACTCATGTGTGAATTTTCCACATTAGACCTTGAGTTTTCTGGAAATTACCAAGGTGCAATTTTCACACATCTCAATGCCACATTCTTATTGGATCCATCATCTGCACATTAGAATAGAAGTCATTGAATATATTTTAATCCAGGTTTTCACCTTTTTGTAACTTTTGCATTTTGGTCATTGTGCTTGTCCATTATTGTATATACATCATTTTATTATTTTCATGACCTTGTCCTTTGCATGTTTTCTCAAAAATAACACTTTCTTAACATTTCGCATATATTTTGACATATCTTAGACCATATATCATTCCCATACATACATTTATTACATCTCGCCATTAAAATGACCAAATTGCCCCTATGCCAGTAATTCATGCACATGCATTTTAGTTTTTGCACTCAGTCTTGCATAATCTTTGTCCAAGTCATTCCTCAGTACCTTTTACACATTTAGGTACACATTCATGCATCCTACATAGTTTTTATCACATTTGCGTATCAGTCCCTCCCTTTTAAGTGAGTCTGCTTCTCATGTGTTCTTTTGTGGATTTTCCTTCACTTTGTTTTCGGAATCCCTCACTCGACATTTGATTTGGTCCCTTTTATTCTATATTCTTGGATTTTTTTTTATTTGATTTGGATTTCATTGCCTAAGGGCATACACTAATTGACCAAAAGGCCTACATTGGCCCACTTGAGGATTATTTCTCCTTTTTGACTTTCATGACTTTTTCTATGATTCTGATGACTTGGGTTGGCTCCACTTTTGATCCTTTTGATATCATTATGGTTTTCTCGAGCTTTCTTTCCAAAAAACACCGTCATTTTATGTGATTTTCTTCACATGTCATTGTTTGCCTATTTGGATTTCTTTGCAATTTTTCCGTTCTAGTTTTCGTGATGTTTTCCGTGATTCTAGTGATTTGGGATTATGGCACTTTTGATGCTTTTGATGTCGGTGTGATTTTTCAGAGCATTCTTTCCAAAAACATCATCATTTTATGTAATTTTATTCATGTGTCACAGTTTACCCATTTTGCGTGGACTTCTTTGCAATTTTTCTGTCTTGTTTTCCGCGATGTTTTCTATGACTCAAATGATTTGAGTTGGTTGCATTTTTTACTTTCTTGGGGCCTGTATGATTTTTCAAGCCATTCTCGCCAAAAATATTGTCATTTCATGTGATTTTCTTTGTCGTGTCGTTTTTCATGATTGCGATATTTTATGTGGATTTCTTCGTAGTTTTTGCATACCATCTTGCACATCCATCCAGTCTTGTCTTGACATTCATATTAGCATGATTAAAGCACAATCTAGGCTTAGTAAACATTCATTCAGCCTCTAGCAAGCGAATTAAACTAGAAGACAGAGTTCCTCAGGCGTATGGGAGTGCCTAACACCTTCCCCATGCGTAATAGGAATTCTTACCCATCCTCTGGTTTGTGGACATTTGACCTTCATGTTTGCATCTCATGCATTCAATCCTTTGTGGTTTGTTTGTGGTTTTCCTCGTCTTTCCCTTAAAAGACTAGGTGGCGACTCCTTTTCTTTTTTGTTTTATCCTATCTTGTGCCTTCGCCATCTTGGCATGGCTGTGGCCTCCTCCCTTTGGTGCGACTCCATGCCGGATCCCCAGGCAGCAGGGTCACAGATCTACTCATCGCCATTGGGTTAGACAACGGATAGTGGCGCTGATCAGACAGATAACTAGGTTGCCTGTCTATTCTAGATAGACCAAATGCCAAACAAGCTTACTAGTAAAACAGTGTTTTGCATAGAATGTAGCTTTAATTGTTGAAAGAGTTAATTAATGGATTAATTATCCTACGTTTACTCAGCCTATTTAGGTTCCTATGTCAAGGGTGAGACTTTTCTTTAGGGTTTCTAGGGTTATACTCATTGAGATTTTTTCTTCTTCGGGTACCACCCTTAGACCTTTGGGAGCTCTACAAATGAGGCTTAGGCTGTAGGTTTGTCTCTCTATAGAGGGGCCTACAACCTAGGACTCTGTCCTTAGGGTCAATGTTAGCAAACCACAAAAACAGTAAATAAACAAAGAGCAATAAAGTATCAAGTATCTACTAGGGTATATTACTAAGTCAGGAAGAGGAATGGAGTTAGAAATATGCTCCTAGGACACCTTAAGTTCTCAGTCTAATAATCACAACTACACATAGAGCATGGGAGAGTGACTTGCATTGGCCCTGTTCACTCGATCTGATTGTTCAAATTAGATAGAGGACCACAAGGATCTCTAACTTTATTGCAAAACAAATAGTTTCCACCATAATGGTGGATAGAAAACAAACCTAAAAATCGTTAAAAAAACAAGTGGGCATGATATTATTCCTTTTTATAACTGTAACGACCCTTAAGTCGCTATCACTAAACCTAGCGACAAATTTTTTTATTTTATTATTTGTTTTATCTTTATTATTAACCAACAATTACACTATTGATGTAACTAAGGCTAAGTACTCTTAACAGGAAAATAAAACTAATAAACTTACAGAAATAAACTAAACTATCACTCACCTGGATCCTTGATGTGTGGTGGCGTGACTCCTCCTATATGCACTAGCAACCAACAGCTACTATCCTGCACCTGCCAAAAACACACAAAACAAAGCACACGTGAGTGACCACTCAACGGTCACCCAGCACGCACCCCACCAACAACTCAGCAATCTATGCCGAGGGCAACCAAGCACAGGCATCACACTTGGATGTCGACAAACCAAAATGGCAATCTACCGACGCCCATCATATCAGCACTGGCATCCTTCTCGGACGCTGCAACACCAAACCAGGCAGTCTACCACTGCCCAGTAGGCCATAAAATTACAAAACCATGCCTTTAATATCATTCTTTCTCTTTTCCTTTCAAAACCACATGCGTGCACTTTTAAAAACCTTTCATGCATGCCTGAGAAAGCTACTCTCGCCATCTCAAGCCCAAAACAACACCAAAAGCACAACTACAAAGACTCTACACTGCACAACATGGTTCCCTCTGGACCCAAGCATACACCAAGCCACGGAGCCTCTGCTTCCACAACAATGGAGCCACTGCTCCCAAAGCACTATACCTCAACAGGCGCCAAAACCACGACCTCCTTTAGGCCTAGAGCCTGATTTTCCAAACCAGGACTCCGCACAAACACAAGCACAAACAATGTGTCGAACTGCCAGGCGCCAAGCAGACAACACTGGCCACAAGCAGTCCACTGAGGAGCGACCACAGTGTCTGTACTGCCACGATGAAGCCACCCTGTGCAGGAGCGATCACCGTCCCGCGATTCTCCCACCTGGAGAACCCTCAACAACGCCAACCCCTCCTTGGGAAGGCAATCCTGTCTCTCAGGACGCTACCAGCTACGGGGCGCGCGTCCCACCCGCACTGGCCACCATAGGATACGCCTCCTTACGGCATCCTCCACACGGTGCTCAGGAAGGAGCCTCATACCTCCACACCCGACAACACCCAAGCCTCAGTGCTCATAGCGACAGCAGGAGTATCATACCTCCCCGTCATGCCACGAAACACCTCAACCTGTGGACCTCAACCTTGGCCCCACGAACGACAGTCAAGGAGTGTCATACCTCCAAGACCCAACGAACACTCGCCTTAGTTTGTTGGTCCCCAACGTAAATAGAAAGCACCAGAAAACTCTTTCCAAAACCACTTTCAAATATGTACTCTTTTCTTTCCAAAACTTTCTTTTTGGAAAACCCTTTTGAAAACCATTAAATATCCTTTAAAACTCAAGCAATATTGTGCCTAATAGTGGCACGGAAACCAAAGGCCAAGAAACCACAAACAAGACACAGCCGACAACTCTCCTATCAGGCCCAGGCAAAAACACCCTGGGAGCGTCTGCATTCGCGAGCATTACGCTCAATCCACAACCACAACCTAAGAAATCACTAACAGCAAAGCGAACACAATCAGAACTCACACGCTCTGGCGCCAAGTGTAAGACAACTATTGGCTCGTGTCCCTCAGGAGTACAACCAGATCGGCTCTAACATCCAGAATAGTGCCACTGAATACTCCATTCAGTGCACCACACACAAAACTACACAAATCCTAGACCTAGGGACACTATCATTATCCTTAAAGTCCAGTCTAAACCATCTAGGGAAAGAATCTACTATTTCTAAATCATTTCATCTTTTATTCTACCCATACCCCAGGTGAAATCTTGCTAATTCATTTTTAGGCAAACCCTAGACCATTCTAATGATTATCCTAATCATTTATGCCATTATGTTTATTCCCCCCAAGATTAGTATATACATATATACATATATATATATATATACTAATCAAAACATAAGATAGCTTAATGTAGGATCAGGGCTTGAATCGGCAGACCGAAATGAAACGGTCGACTGAATCTGGGCTCAGGGCACCAGATTGGCAGACCGAAAAACCACTCGATCGACTGAAAACCCCTGATTCGGCAGACCGAAAACGTTCGGTCGAACGAACCAGAAATTCTGTCAACACCCAGGACTCCCAGAACAGCAGACCGAATAAATTAAGTCAATCGAACCAAGGGTCGAGGGGACAATTTGCAATAAAAACGGCATACCGAAATAATTCGGCATGTCGAACCAAGCGACAGCAGGGCAACCAAAAATGGGACCCAAAGCCCAATCCTGCAAACCACCAATCCAAACCATACAAACAATATATAAAAATGAAGATCTCAGCAAGATCTTCCAAACCAGGCAAACAACACCGAGATCTATCAAGCAGATCTCGAGAAAACCACAGAAAACACAATGGAAATACTATTCACCCCCAACCATAAATACGGCCATAAATGGCCTAGAAATGCACAATAAATTTTATAAAATTTACTACAATTACCAGCACACTAACATGCACCTATGGTACAAATTTGGAATCAAAATAAAATCTATGGGGTGCGTACCTCCATTGAAGACACAGCGACACAAGACGGATGGCGAGGCTCCTCCTCCAGCCACGAGCTGATCCTCTCCTCCACGCGACGACGGTGGCAGCTGCAACCTCCTCCTCCCCACCATCTCCCTCTCTCTCTCTCTCACAATCCCTCTCTCCCTCCTGTCTCCCCTCTCTCATTACTCTCCCTCTCCCACACGTGAGAGGAGAAGAAGAAGAAGGAGAAGAAGAAGAAGAAGGGGTGGGGGTAGGGCCCAGGAAGGGAAAGAAAGAAAAGAAAGAAAGAAAGGAAAGGAAAGAGAAAGAATGGAAGGAAAGAAAGGAGCTGCAAGCACGAAACCAAATCACGCGACCTTCTACGTCCACGTGACTCGTGCCACTAGGGACCTGCCACCAAACCTCCACGGCCCAAGAGAAACCACAAAACTCCTAAGAGGGCCAGCACAGTGCCTAAAGCACACCACGCCAAAAGGCTAGAAATCCGTAATCCAAGCGTCAGACACCACTAAGAACGTGTCCTACGTTAGGCATTGGGACCCCCAAAGCCTAACGCGCCTAAATTTCACCTTAATTATCTGGCCAAGCACCACTCCTAAAACCTGGGTCGTTACAATTACAGACTAATGTAGACCTCAAAAAGACGACGTAAACAATAAAAAAACAACTAATCTACAATGAAAACTCCTAATCGACTCACATCGCTTATGTACGTGGTGTCGAAATGTATCGTTGCCTCAAGTGCAACATGACTCGATGTTGGTTGGATAGGCGATGTGAGGCTCAGGACTACTTTCATTATAGAAAAAACCAAATAAAGGTCTAGGCACCGTAAAAGTCCTGAACACACGGACTTCGAACAAAAACTACACCTAAATCTAGCAATAAAATGAAAAGAAATGAAAAAGAAGAAGGGAGGAATACTTACATTGCACAAGGGTTGACTTAAACTGCTCCCACCATGATCGCTAGATATGTGGATGTGGTTTTGGGGGTTGATGAAGATGTCAGCTTGTCCACTCACATCAACACTTTTTTTTGTGATCGCCACTTATCCTTCATTTGAGTCGGTTGACAAGACGCTTATAGGAGATGATGATGGATGGATATAGATCCTCGGTTCACTGGATCGACGGTAAGATGTCGTCCAGCAGCATCCTCGTGCTATGTATTTTTCCTTCCCTTCAAAATAAACAACAAAGAAAACAAAATTCTAGATTAGATCTAAGTGTAGTAAATAATATCAGAAAGATAACAAACAATATAAATAAATGCAATTAATACTAATCAGAGGTCGTCCTCTCACGCATATGTCATAGACGAATCTATGTCATGCAATGGATTTATGTAAGAAAAATGCAATAAGTAGAAAAGATACTCCCTTCACTCTCATACGTTGTGGAGTAAATGGAGGAAGTGCAAGCCTGACAGAGCTCCAGAATGTACTTTGACTATGGGGCAGGAAATCTCTAGGATTTAAATTTTCACAGGAGACTGAGACAAAGTAGGACAAAGGATCATGGATCTCTCAGGGTTCCTCTCCTCTAGGGTTTTGACTGGCTCCCTAGGGTTTTTGAATTACCTCTCCTCAAGTTGATGACCTCGAGGGTCTATTTATAGAGTTTGGGGGGCTTCAGATCTCATTAATGACGAGTGGACGATCAATGGCCAGGATCAAACTCGTTAAAAAAAAGGCAAAATATCCCTCTTAGATGTTGTCGTCAATATGATAGATGACAGAATCATCTCATCGCCGCCCGTATAGGCGATGAGTGAATAGATTTTGGATTTGTCGCACGTGGTGAATCAACAGCCAACTGGAATGAACTCTGCTACATCAGCTAGTCGCCGCTACGTCTGGCGTTGAGCAACTAAAAAGGAAAATTTGAAAATTAAGATCCCAAGTAATCTTCTTGCAAATCTATCATCAAGTAACAACCAAATCAATGATTTAAAATCAACTTTGTATTAGAAGGATTTTAAATAAATTCCAAATTCAATTTAAACTTAAAAAGATAAGTAAATCAAATTTGAAAAATTGAATCTCCACTAATTACGACAATATCAGTTAAAATCAAAGATGCATATGATTTAAAATAGATTGGCAATCATTTAGATATTTTGGATTTTATCTTTATTTTTAGGCATTATCTTTAATTACATATAAGTTATAACATTAAAATGTGATAGCTTATCATAAAAACCTCATTTTTGGTAAAATAATGATAAGTACTCCTAATTATCAAGTCATCTGAATTTCATTAATTTTTTAGAATTATTTGGCAGTTATAAGGATTTATATGATATGCATATATATTTAAATGTTGAAAAATTATAGTTATTTGACGTTTCTGTAATTAGTGTAATTATGCTTGATACTATGTTATGGTAGCGTGTCTAGGATTAGGGCGTTACAAAAATATCAGGATAAAAAGGGAAATTGAATGAATGATAAAATCTTCTAATAACTACTTGTCACACATGTCAACAAATTTAATTGAATGTTATTCAAATTTAAATTTAAATATGGAAACAATAACTATCTATCATACACGTTAGTAAATTATTGTCAAACCCATAACCATTAATTTTTTTAATAAAAAAACAAAACTCAAAACCACTATAGATATAAAGACAATTTTGATGGCAACCACTTAATTTAAATCCAACAATCATTATCAATCTTCCCTCAAAATAGTTTATTTAAGGGAAGATGCAATTGATCTGGGGTTTATACACATACACACACATGTGTGTGTGTGTGTATGTAGTTAACATCAGGAGAGGTATGTTCTTACTTTTAGATGGTAAGACCCTTAATCCTATCTATCCATCCATCATGAAAATTATCTATTGATTTGATTTTGATTAAATCATAAATCACTTTCAGAAACCACAAAAAAAATTCATTTTAAAATTCAAAATCCCTCCCACCCCATTATTTAAAACCTCTCCACTACCCCTCCCTACTTCCATCCCCCAAAAAAAAAGATGTAGGAGACATCCCACCATTGCTCGCCTCCCCTTGGTGTCGTCTCTTCTTGTTGATTGCTCTTGACATCTTCTCCCTTGACGTCTGCTATCGTCGTGTACTCCCCTCTCATCTGTCCCCATTGTCCGATGCCTCTCCCCTCCCATCTCGTCACCCCCGATAACCTCTCATTCGCATCCACCAACACCACTCCCACAAAAACCCCCCTCATTGTTGGTGTCAAGGTTTTCTACGTGCCCTCCTCCTATCCCTTCAACAATGGCAACGACAACAGGAGGCCCAAGCTTGACACCGATCCCCAGCATTGCTACCTTACCATCTCATTATCGCAGCCAAAGGCTTCTGTTGCTGCCTCCTTCGTTGGGGGGACAAGTTCTCGAGCAAAAGATGGTCCAAGTCAGCGTCAATATGGAAGAGGGAGGGGGGAGGGAGGTCAATAACGGAGAGGATGAGGGAGCATAGCTCGTTGATCACGTGGGATTGCTCATTACTAGAATGGGGCAAAAACCCTAACCCTAGATAGAGAGAATTGGGGATTGGCCATAGGATGGATGGAAATTGAGGATAGAAATGGGGAAGAGAGCAAAAAAAAACAGTCCAACTAAAACTAAGACAAAAATGATGTGCAAAACAAGAACTAAAACTAAAACTAAATTGGAGACAAAAATGGGCAATAATACAATAAAATAATGAAGTGTAAATTTGAAACTAAAATTAAAATTAAAAAAAAGTAGTAACACTAAAACAAAAACAAGAAAGTGTGAAATTGAAATTGAAACTAAAACTAAAAAAACTAAAATGTTATGAATAAAAAAGATTGATATTGCCATATAATAAGGGATATTAATGTGTAATAGGATATTAATATGATTTAGTTAACATAAAAATTTATCAATAAATGAAAATAGAGGGAAAATGAAAATTTACAAAACCACCAATACAACATAGATAGTTTTACTAATTTAAAATCTAGATTTAGTCTCAAACATAGGATGTGATATTGATGGTAAATGATCAAGGATCTTGCCTAACAAAAGTACGAATGAACCTTACTTGATAATTTACTTACACACACACACACACACACACACATATACAAGCAAATTATCAGATGAGGTCCGACCTCACTTTTGTATGATAAGGCCCTTCATATACTACTGTTCATTTTATTTTTAATGGTTGAGATTTGTTATTGTTTTCAAGGTGTTTTCTTGCATGTGTTGGTAATTGTAGTGATGACATAGCAATTGTTTCTTATAATAGACGTCGCTTGTGTTGGCTTCTGACATAGTTGTGTACAATGTTACACATAATATAACTGGTTGACGATTAGCTACTCTTTTAAAAACTCTCTCGCGAAAACAAAGCTCTCACGAAAACAGTGCCCTCACGTTCCATTCTTCGGTGCCCTAAATCCGCGATGGCTCCCCCCGTGGGCCGTCGCTCTGCTCCGAGGCCCCCGGCTGATGCCCGATCCACCTCGGTGTCACCGTCTCCCTACTTCCTCCGCTCCAGAAAGGCCTCCACCGCTGAGACACCATCCTGCCGGCGGCTGGTAACCCCTTCCCTTGCTCCCGCCTTGACGGCCCCGTCTCGGGGAAGTCGTAGGAGGAAGGCCCCTACCCGTGCACCGTTCTCAGATCTTCGATCTGTTACTTCGGTGCGGGACTATTCCAGAGGGGGTAGATCTTCGGAGGGGCTCCGCCCTTCCAGATCTGGGGCCTTGCTGATTTTTTCTGGGTCTTCTGATATTTTGTTTGTGATGGATGATTGCTCTTCGTGCATTTGCATGGATTGTTCATTTTTTACTAAGTTTTTGTCACCCTCGTGGTTATACTCTGTTTACTGTTGTTCCATTTGCTCCAACGTGTTC
Organism: Posidonia australis; assembly: GCA_024699735.1. Classification (NCBI taxonomy): domain Eukaryota; kingdom Viridiplantae; phylum Streptophyta; class Magnoliopsida; order Alismatales; family Posidoniaceae; genus Posidonia; species Posidonia australis. Next base: position 1,489 of record JAMKQA010043718.1, on the reverse strand, counting down.
GCCCCATCTGGAACCGTCTCCAGGGAGTATTTTTCTGAGATTACTGCATGCTGGTCTGCGCATATTAATTCCTTTGAGGAGTTGGTTCCTGATCGAACAGATCGGAGCTGCTCTTCTAGGTTTTTTACTTCTGTTGGTCTTTCTGTGGGTGATCCTGTTCTTCCATGCTTTCCAGTGAGGTCCCTTCCGTCGGTGGGATCGCAGAGAAGAAACACTGTTTTGAGGGTTTTGGGCGACAGGGCCGAGGACGGCGCGTCAGTCGCCTCGGGGTCTGTTTGGGGGTATTCCCAATATCTTCCCCCGTTAATTCCGTATTATTTTAATTCTAATGTTGGCAGTAATGACGATTTTAATGTTAATCTCAATCTTATTAACGAGATCTCGATGGAATCGCTAGTTAATGAGACCCTGGTGGGTCCTCCTCGGTCTTTGGGCTCTGACGACGTGCCAGACCTGCCCTGCCAGACCTGCCCCATACCTTCTGTCAGACCTGTCTTTTCTGGCATTTATGATTCCACTACGGTGGCTCAAACTGTAGACCTGCTTCCTTATAATAATATTTCCCTGCCGCTCGAACCACCTGATTTTTTTGCTGCTGACAGTTTGTCAAATGCGGCAAGGATTTCCTCAAAGATTTTCTCTGATGATTCCAACTACTTAGGTAGTGGCTCCCGTTTTGCCGCCCTTATTTTCCCCTCTTCCTTGGGTTCAAACGAGACGGCCTCCCCTGGGTGGACTAGGGTGAAAAAAAGAAAGAAAGGGCCTTCCCCTCTGGTACGTTATTGCTCTGCTAATAATCGATGTTTCAAATGCGGTTTGAGGGGTCATTTACAGAGTGCTTGTAGATTCTCGGGCTTCTGTTTTCGTTGCAAAGCAGCCACTCACTCCATTGCTATATGTAATTTTTTTTAGGAACCCACTTGTAAAAAACTGACTGGATCTTCCCCTCAAAACCCCATTACGATTCACCCCTCTGTCTCCTCCTGTGACCTTTCTTTACATTATGCTCGGTGTGCCATCGTTACTGACCATGCCTCCCACCTAACTGTGGAAATCCTTTCACAGCATATTATGAGTAACTGGTCCCCCCCACTAAAATAGAGGTTTCCGATTTTACTCCTGGGAAGTTCTTGATCAAATTTCCCTCTGTTAAATCCAAAAACGACATCCTTGGTCGTTTTGGCTCTTCACTGCAATCACTTTCAGCGTCCTTTGTGCACTGGACACCTAGCTCCAACGCTGTCCTTTCTTTAAAAGAGGAAGGTTTTTGGATTCGCCTGGAGGGGATTCCACACCATCTGTGGTGTGTTGATATTTTCCATCAAATTGTGTCTGGTTTTGCTGAAATTCTTGAGGTTGATTTGTCTATAGACAGAGTTCAATTTCTTGGTTATGCTAGGGTTCGGATTAAGCTCCTCCCTGGAAAAGAAATTCCTGATGTTAAATTTTTTGCCTATGGAAGGACTGTTTACCCAATCAACTTTCGCCA
>JAMKQA010043717.1:0-15607 GCA_024699735.1 Posidonia australis | reverse complement strand
ATGAAATGAAAAAAATGGTATTTGAAAAATTGGAAAGAGTTTTGAAATGGAACACTAATAATGTGTTATGAACAAGACTGTGGTTTCCGAGCTTGAGCCGGTGTAGGCTGAGCCTGGGCCTTTGAGCCTAGTTGTTCGGGACACCAAGCTCGTAGCGGTGTAGGCTGAGCCTGGGCCTTTGAGCCTAGTTGTTCGGGTCACCGCCGGTGTAGGCTGAACCTAGGTAGTTGTACCTAGTTGTTCGGGTCATCGAGTTCGTAGCGGTGTAGGCTGAGCCTGGGCTTTTGAGCTTAGTTGTTCGGGTCATCGACGGTGTAGGCTGAGCCTAGGTCATTGGACCTAGTTGTTCGGGTCACCGACTGGGGCGTCAAACAGAGACGTATCCCTGTGCACTTGTGAAAATGAAATTGAGGCTGGTTGGCCGAGGCGGTGACATCCTGCACGGGGAATCTCATCGTGGCAGTGCAGGAAAGTAGGGGAAGGATGTCCTCACCTACTGCTTGTGTGCCAGGTTACCCCTGATCAAGGTAACAACAGTAATGAAAAACAGAAATGAATAAAGAAAGAGAAATGTGTTTTGGTTAGGATTTGGATTGATGAAATGGTCCTAAAATCCTGAAAAGAAATGATGATGTTTTAACCAATTGTCAGCCAATGTTTATGATTTGGTTTTGAGCCTAAAGGGGCATTGTGTTTTAGGCTGGATCTGGTCAAAATGTGTATTTGAAAAGTGTGTTTTGGGAAGAAATCCCCAATATTGAAAATGGAATTCTTTTGGAAAAAAGGAAAAAAAAAATGAATTCCGAAAGGTTTTTGAAAGGAATGTTTTGTAAGAAAAAGAATATGGTTTTGGGATTTAATTCCCAAGTGATTGTTTAATAAAAGAAAGGATGATTTTCAAAGGAGAAAACAAAGTTTTTTTGCAAAATGATAAGAAATGAGTTTCTTTTGGTTTTGTCGAGTTTGTTTGTGGTTGTGTGTTTTGGGGCACATACTGGGTGACTTAGATGTCACTCACGCGTGCTATTTGGTTTTTAGGTGCAGACCGCGTGCAGCCGGGTTCCGGTGCAGGAATAGGAGCTTCTAGCCGCACTTTGTGATCCAGAAGGTGAGCCTTGGTTACAGTTATATTTGTTTCTGTAATTAGTGTAATTATGCTTGGGATACGGTGATTTGGTAGCGTGCCCGGGATCGGGGCGTTACACAAAGCCAACCCCTCCTTGGGAAGGCTGTCCTATCTCTCAGGACGCTACCAGCTACGGGGTATGTGTCCCACTTGCACTAGCAACCATAGGATACGCCTCCTCACAACTTCCTCCACACATGATGCTTAGGAGGAAGTGTCATACCTCTACACCCGACAACACCTGAGCCTTAGTGCTCACAGCAACAGTAGGAGTATCATATCTCCCCGTCATACCACAAGACACCTCAACTCGTGGACCACAGCCTTAGCCTCGAAACGACAGTCAAGTAGTCTCATACCTCCAAAACTCGACGTCCCTCAGTCTCAGGTATCTCGGCCCTCAACCTCAACCAGGGAGTCGCCCCCAATCACCCGGGAATGTCGTCACATTCCCTGGTCCCGACGACACGATCCCACACTGTCTCAACCCACACACAGAAAACTGGGAAATCTATTTTCCAAACCTGCCAACTCACCTCTTTCAAATCATTTTCATATCTTTGAAAACTCTTCCAAAACCTCGGCAAATTGGCGCATTAGGTGTCCCAAGGGACCACCACTGATGTCCCGCAATCTCATCTCAATGGGACAAAACAAATCAATCCAAAAAAACCTCAGAAATCAGATTTTATAAACATATCTGGACCCTAATTTGGCATGCCGAAAATTAGATTTGATAAGCCGAAATCCACTGAATCGGTCGACCTGAAGGATTCGATAGGCCAAATCGATCGAATGACCAAAACTACCAGAAAAGCTGTATGCCGAGCAGATTCGATATACCGAAATTCATTGATTCGGTATGTCGTTTCCATTTCGATACGTTGAATTCCGTGAATCCCAGAAAACGGCCCAAAACCCTACTATTCAAAATCGTCCAACTAGGACTGACGATCAGACCCCCAAAACCAACACCAAAAACCTCACAAAAAACATAAGATGTAGACCCTTGAGTCTACACCAAAACCCAATAAACAAAACCAAAATCCATTCACCACGCATCAGGATATAAAATCACAAAGGCATAAGGGTCGAAAGGACCCAAACATCAACCACGGGCATAAATGCCCATAAATCCACCATAAATTCTCATAAAATCACAATAAATTCTAGAAATGTAAATTTAACTAGATTTCATGCAACCCTATCAATTTCTACCATTTTCATGCTCTTTATTACAATTTACAAGGATTTGGGATGTGTACAGGAAACGAACCCCAGCAAATCCCCCGGCCAACTCCGGCGACCCCAACATCCACGGGGCTTCCTCGACCTCGGAGACACAACTTTGGAGCTTCCCACACCACACGCCTCCGTCGACATGCGAACACACTGAACAGAGGAAGGGGACACAAGGGAAGAGGGAAAGGGGAGGGGGAGTGAAAGAGAGAAAGAGAGAGACAAGAAGGAGGTGGAGTGAGATGGTTGGAGGGAGAGAACGAGTGGGAGGAGAGGAAGAAGAAGAGAAGTGGCATGCTCGAGACAGGAAGACATATAGAGATGGAGAGGAGGAGAGGTGCGAAGGAGGAGTCGCCGACCCCACATATAAATATGCGACCCAAGGTGGTAGTTGCATGTAGTGCGACCACCAGCCTCCCACACGAGCCAACGACCACACCAAACTCTCCCACCAATTGATCCACAACGCGGGCCCCACACAGACCCCACACCTAAACCCACACAAGCACAGTGCCATAATGCATAGTGCTAACCACGAACAGGGACACGCAAACAGAAGTCGGCCCACGAGGCCCAAGCCCAAAAGCGCAAATCCACACAACGGGCCTGGGAACAGTAACACCTGTCTAGGAATAAATTCATTAAAATGTAAATAATTACTGAAATGAATTTTATGGGTGTTACATCCAAATCACCTTAAAAGAAGATTTCGCCTTCGAAATCACTACGTGAAATGGTATGGGTACTGGGCTAGGATGGCTTCCTCACGTTCCCACATGGCCTCCTCGGCTCCATGATGCCGCTACTGCACTAAAACCAGTGGAATCACCTTATTCGGCAACAACAGTTCCTTGCGGTCAACAATCTCGATGGCATCCTCCACAAAGGACAAATCTTCCTAGAGCCCTTTTGGCTAAGCTAGAATCACATGAGACGCATCAGCCAGGTACTTCCTCAGCATGGAGACATGAAACACGTCGTGTACAAATGACATCTCTGGTGGTAAATCTAACAGATAAGCGACCTCACCGATCCTCTAGGTGATCTGGTACGGGCCAATATAGCGAGGACTCAGCTTGCCACGCTTTTTGAACCTCATGACGCCCTTGCTCGGTGACACCTTCAGGAACACAAAGTCTCCCGCCAGAAATTCCAACGGTCTCCGCCTCCTATCGACATAGCTCTTCTACCGACTTTGTGCAGCCAACAACCTGCTACAGATCAAATCCACCTTGTCCGCATACAATTGCATAAGCTCAAGACCAATCAACTAACGCTCGCCCATCTCACTCTAGCAAATCGGCGATCAGCATGGCCTACCATACAAAGCTTCGTATGGCACCATCCCGATGCTCAAGTGATAACTATTATTGTAAGCGAACTCAGTCAATGGCAAATGGTCCTCCCAACTCCCTTGAAAGTCTAAGGCACATGCTCTAAACATATCCTCCAGCGTCTAGATAGTCCTCTCTGTCTGACCATCCAACTGAGGATGAAATGTTGTGCTATAGTTGAGCATGGTGCCAAAGGCCTCCTACAGAGTCCTCCTAAACCTTGAGGTGAACCTCGTGTCTCCGTCCGACACGATAGACATTGGAACACCATGCAGCCTAACCACCACGGAGACATACTACTCCGCCAGGCGGTGCATCAAAGCTTCACCCAAATGGCCAAGAAGTGAGCAAACTTAGTCAGCTAATCCACGATTACCCACACGGTATCGTTCTTCCTATGAGTTCGTGGCCGACCAGTCACGAAGTCCATCGAGATGTGCTCCCACTTCCACTCAGGAATATCCAACGACTGCAAGGTCCATCCAGGTCTCTGGTGCTCTGCCTTGACCAATTGGCAACTGGTACACCTCACCACATGGTCAGCAACATCTCTCTTCATGCTAAGCCACCAAAAATTCTGCTTCAAGTCTCGATAAATCTTCGTACTCCAAGGGAGAATAGTGTACCTAGACCGATGCGCTTCATCCAACAACTTCTGCCTAGCCTCCTCATGCTGGGGCACATATAGGCACATATCCTCAGCTCTCTATATGCCCCAATAGAGAAATGAGGCTCTCCACTAGCCTCCCACTTCTCAAACACAGCATGGACGAACGTATCTAGCTATTGACAAGCAATAATAAACTCTAACAGCTTAGGGCGAACAAACAGGTTGGCCACCCAAGCACCAACTGTTCCCTGAGCTTGCCGTTTCGACTTGCAGCTCACCAGATCCTCCAACATGGTCCACTCCTTGACCATTAGGCTCGCTATCACGTGCATACGCCGACTAAGGGCATCAGCAACCACATTGGCCTTGCCGGGATGGTAGGACAGGCTGAAATCATAGTCCTTCAAATACTCCACCCAATAGCGCTGCCTTAGGTTGAGGTCTCTATGCGTGAAGATATACTTCAAGCTCTGATGATGGGTGAAGACCTCAAACTACTCCCCATAGAGATAGTGTTGCCAGAGCTTGAGAGCGAGCACTACGACAGCCATCTCCAAATCGTGGGTCAGGTAGTTATTCTCATGATCCTTCAGCAGGCACGAAGCATAAGCAATAACATTGCATGCTGCATCAGAACACACCCTAACCTAACGCCACCAGCATCACTATTCACAATGAAGCCACCACTTCCAGAAGGTAGAGTCAACACAGGTGCAGAAACCAGGCGAGACTTCAGCTCTTGGAAATTCGCCTCACAATTCTGGTCCCAGCAAAAAGGAACTCCCTCACTGGTCAACTCTGTCAAAGACACGGCTATCGAGGAGAAATCCCTGATAAACCTCCTATAATAGCTCTCCAGACCCAAGAAACTCCTGATCCCCGATACAGTCCTAGGTCGCTCCCAACTGCTCACAACCTCAACCTTGGAATGATCCACTCTGATACCTTCTCCAGAGATCAAATGACCAAGGAACAAGACTTCACTCATCCAAAACTCACTCTTGGAGAATTTGGCATAGAGCTAATGATGCCTCAAAGTATCCAAAACCACCCTCAAGTGCAAGGCGTGAGTTTCAACATCAGGAGAATAGATCAGCACGTCATTAACAACAACCACAATGAACTGGTCCAGAAAAGGGCTGAAAATTCTGTTCATCAGATCCATAAACGCAGTCGGTGCATTGGTCAAGCCGAAGGCATGACCGTGAACTCGTAATGCTCGTACCACGTCTAGAAAGTAGTTTTCTGAATATCTGAGTCTCGTATCCTCAACTGGTGATACCCTGACCTCATATCAATCTTCGAGAACACGGATGCAGACTGCAACTAGTCAAATTGGTCATCAATACGGGGCAAGGGATACTTGTTCTTCACCATAATCTGGTTCAGCATCCGATAATCTATACACAGTCAGAGCGAACCATCTTTCTTGCAAACGAACAAGACAGGCGCTCCCTAAGGAGACACACATGGCCTGATAAACCCCTTGTCTAGCAACTCTTGCAACTGAGTCTTGAACTCTCGCAACTCCGCAGGAGCCATGGGATAGGGAGGCTTTCACACAACACTAGAACCAGGGATCAAATCGATTGAGAACTCTACTTCCCTGTGAGGTGGCATACCAGGAAAATCATTAGGGAAAACTTAGGAGAAGTGGAGATAACAATACTAGATAGATACCCCATGCAACCCCTGACTGAAGACTTATAAGCCTTCATAGCTGAGATGACAAGCTTAGGCTCACCCTAACACCCACCTTGTACAAAGAAAGACCCATCCTCAGGAGACCCGAAATAGACTCTCCTTCGAGCACAGCCGATTAGAGCGGACTGCAATGCCAACCAATCCATGCCGAGTATCACATCGTACTCCTACATGTCCATCACGATCAGGCTGGCGTCAAACTCTCTGCCATTCAGCATCAAGTCGACAGACCATAGATACCTCCAAGCCAAACTGTGCTCCCCCAGCGGTGTCACCACGCTGAGATGAAAGGCTAATCTAGCTAGTCTCTCTCCCAACTCCACTGCGAAAGACTCAGAGATGAAGGAGAAAGAACTCCTTAAGTCAAACAACACTTTGGTCATCCGACTAGCTACAAAAAAAGAACCTGATGGCCAAACAAACAGCACCACACATCCATACAATCAGGCAGATGTCCAGATTACAAGGAGATTACAACAAATCTCAAAGGGTTACGAAATCAACTTCTCGTCCTTACCCTTAACTACATCTCCTGAAGACCTAACGCCTAGAGCTGCAATGGTAAACACTCGTCCCCTAGTCGGATGCTGTGGTGCACTTCCTACCTTCTTAGGCAGTTCAGGACAAGATCTTTGAATGTGTCCTGCCTTCCCACAATTATAGCACACCATCGAGGCCGAAGGCTGCCGAGGATGAGGACAATATGCAACGATGTGGCCCACCTGACCACAGTTGAACTGGTTCCCACTAGGAGCACTGGACCCTGTCACAGTGAGGCCACCTCTGCTACTCCCAACAAAACTCCACCAGCCCGCAGAGGAAACACTAGACCTCACCTTCTACTTCTTTCCAAGGCTACCTAAACTATTGGCACATGGAGGACCGAAGAAGAAGAACCAGGAAGTAAAATAAGACTTACCCTTCCCTTTGGGACGACTCTACAGAAACTTCCGATGCTTCGCCTCGAAGAGATAAGCCATCCCAACCATGTCCTCCACAGTTTGGCAACAACAGCCCATCACCTTCACCCGTAGCCCTGGGTTCAAGCCATCCAGAAACCTCTGCCCCCGCTCCTCCTCAGACTCATAGGCAGGAGACGTTCTAGTCGGGCGAACTCAATCTCATACTCAAGCACTGACATCATGCCCTGCTCCAGACTCCAGAAATCTCGGCAAAGCTACTCCTTCACATGAGCGGAAAAATAATTGTCATAGAAGGCCACCTTGAAATCCATTCACTGCATGCTAACAGTGACTGAGTCTAGGAAGTTCAGCCACCTCACAAACTTCCACCACCTATCTGCCTCACCATCTAGCAGATAAGTAGCCAGCTGCACCGAATGCTCCTCTGGCAATATCATGCTCTCCAGCATCTTCACCACCTTCTCCAACCAGGCCTCGCTTTCCTCAGCATTGACCTTTCACTTGAACGACGGAGGACGAAGCTTCGTGAACTGGTACAGCCATGGGTCACCCGACAGCTCACTGACACCACTCTTGTTGAACGCGTGAGAGATCTCACGTGCCAAACTCCTCAATTCCGCACGAACAGCCTTCCATCCACCTACGTCCTCTCATGGCTCGATCTCTACAACAGGGGCCTTCCCCTTACGATCACGAGGAGGCATCCTGCCAGAGAAAGACAAAGTACTTGCACCACAGACACACCAACAACCAGAAAACCACGAAAAGATCATGTGCAAACTCTACCATGCATGCAAAACCTATGGAGTATCTAGACCAGACACCCTAGGTGTAGTGAAACCTAGTGAACCTGGAGCTCTGATACCAAACTGTAATGCCCCACATTTTCCACAATAATTTTTAAAAAAATTAAATTACAAGAAAATTAAAACTAAACAGAAAATATCTAACAACCAGGAACCTGTGTATGTGGCTAGGAGACTCCAGACTATATACACTACGCTAAACCAACCACATGTTTGCACCTGCAAGCCAAAACCACAAGGAAAACGCATGAGTGACAAGAGTCACCTAGTACGCACCCCAAGAAAGAAACTGTGGGAAAATGAAATCATAATTAATTTCCTTTTAAATTCTTTTGCAAACCATTTTTCAAAACCTCACAAACCAGGTCCACACCGACCAAAACCACAATCGGGGCTCTACTAGCCCAAAACCACAAGCAAAGGCCCTCAATGGCCAAAGCCACACACAATGACTCAGGAAGCCTGGCGCCAGGCAACAAAACTTTGGCCACAAGCAATCCACCGAAGAGCAACCAACAGCGTCTGCACTGCCACGACGTGCCACCTTATGTAGGAGTAGTGTCGTCCCACGATTCTCCCACCTAAAGAACCCTCACAAAACCAACCCCTCCTTGGGAAGGCTGTCCTGTCTCTTAGGACACTACCAGCTATGGGGCACGTGTCCCACCCGCACTAACCACCACAAGGTACGCCTCCTCACGGTGTCCTCCACACATGGTGCTCATGAGGGAGTGTCATACCTTCACACCCGACAACACCCAAGCCTCAATGCTCACAGCGACAGTAGGAGTATCATACCTCCTCGTCAAGCCACAAGATACCTCAACCCGCAGACCACCACCCTAGTCTCGAGATGACAGTCAAGGAGTCTCATACCTCTTGAACCCGACATCCCTCAGCCTCAAGTATCTCGGCCCCTAACCTCAATCAAGGAGTCATGCCCGACCACCTGAGAATGTTGGCACATTCCCTGGTCCCAACGACACAGTCCCACACTATCTCGGCTTACACACAGAAAACTAGGAAAATCATTTTCCAAACCTTCCAACTCACCTTTTTCAAATCATTTTCATATCTTTGAAAACTCTTCCAAAACCTCGGCAAAATGGCGTATCAGGTGTCCCAAGGGACCACCACTGACGACCCGCAATCCCATCTCAATGCGACAAAACAAATCAATCCAGAAAACTCTTAGAAATCAGATTTTACAAACATATTTGGGTTCTGATTCGGCATGCCGAAAATTGGATTCGGTATGCTGAAATCCACTAAATCGGTCGATTGGAAGGATTTAACAAGCTGAATTGATCGGAGGATCAAAACTGTCAGAAAAACGACATGTTGAACAGATTCGGTATACCGAAATTCGCTGATTCGGTATGCCGTTTCTACTTCGGTATGTCGAATTCAATGAATACCAGGAAATGGCCCTAAACCCTACTATTCAAAATCGCCCGATCGGTACCAACGATCAGACCCCCAAAACCAACCCCAAAAATCTCACAAAAAACATGAGATGTAGACCCTTGAGTCTACACCAAAACCTATCGAACAAAACCAAAATCCATTCACCATGCATCAAGATATAAAATCACAAAGGCATAAGGGTCGAAATGACCCAAAAATCAACCACTGGCATAAATGCCCATAAATCCACCATAAATTCTCATAAAATCACAATAAATTCAAGGAATGTAAATTTAGCTAGACTTCAAGCAACCCTATCAATTTCTACCATTTTCATGCTCTCTATTATAGGGATTGGAGATGTGTACCTGAAACGAACCCCAGTGAATCCTCTGACCAACTCCGATGACCACGACGTCCACGGTGCTTCCTTGACCTCGAGGACACAACTCTGGAGCTTCCCACACTACCACGAGCCATCACACGTTGTTGCACGCCTCCACCGACACGCGAGCACACCGAACAAAGGAAGAGGACACAGGGGAAGAGGGATAAGGGAGGGGGAGTGAAAGAGAGAAAGAGAGAGACGAGAAGGAGGTGGAGTGAGATGGGTGGAGGGAGAGAACGAGTGGTAGGAGAGGAAGATGAAGAGAAGTGGCGTGCTCGGGACAGGAGGACGCATGGAGAAGGAGAAGAAGAGAGGTGCGGAGGAAGAGTCGTCGACCGTGCATATAAATATGTGCTCCATGGTGGTAGTTGCATGCATGCATGCACAGTGCAACCACCAGCCTCCCGCACGAGCCAACAACTGCACCGAACTCTCCCACCAACCGACCCACAATGTGGGCCCCACACGGACCCCACACCTAGACCGACACAAGCATAGTGCCACAATGCACAGTGCCAACCACGAACAGGGACACGCAAATAGAAGTCGGCCCACAAGGCTCAAACCCAAAAGCACAAATCCGCACAATGGGCTCCGAAACCGTTACACCTATCTAGGAATAAATTCATTAAAATGTAAATAATTACAAAAATGAATTTTATGGGTGTTACAAGAATAAAAAATCTAAGAATTTTTCTAACTAAATCATTTGAAAAAAAACTTTTACCAAGAGATTGCAAATTGTTAATAATCTCACTAAATCTTATAAACATATTACTAAGAGATTCATATGATTGCATTTTAAATATTTCATATTTATGAACAAGTATATTAATTTTTGTTTCTTTTATTTGTCTTGTTCCCTCGTGAGTAACCTCTTAGACATGTAATGCTTTATGAAAAATACTACAATTACAAATATAATTAAATTTTTCTTCATTTATAGTACAAAACAAAATATTGAATCCCTTAGCACCTAAAGTGACTAAATTTCTCTCATTTACATTCCACTTTTTATAGTGCTTTTTACTAAAAGTGTATCTATTTATAATAATGTCCCACAAATCATGATTAATATATTTAAGATAGATTTGCATTCTACATTTTCAATAGCTATAATTATTTCCATCAAAAATTGATGGTCTATTTATACTTTGTCCCTCTACTATCCGAAAGTTAAATAACAAGAAGTTATATCTAGAAGATGGTTAAATCTAAAAACTAGATAAACAAGGCTCTAATACCAATTGTTGGAATTTTAGACTTCTCTAGAGGAGGTGAATAGAGAATTAGAGTATAAATATGGTAATTAAAAATTTATTTAACAATCACAAGCTATATATATAGAGAGAGAGAGAGTTAATATCAGGTAAGAATTGTCCTTACTTTTATTAGTAAGGCCCTCCATCCTGTCTATTCATCATATACACAGATCTATCATCATAGTCATCCACTTGAATAGGGAAAAAAAGAAATCTAATCAATCAATTAATTACAATAACTACTTCATAAAAAATGGTGTTGTAAATTACTTGATAATTTGCCTATATATACATTTGTGTGTGTGTGTGTGTGTGTGTGTGTGTGTGTGTGTGTGTGTGTGTGTGTGTGTAGATATATATGAAATAAACTGAGGGATTTGGACAAGAAACTATGAGCATTCAAAGAAGGGAATGAGAGACAATGAAAATGAACACAAGAAATATATAGTGGTTCAACCTCCTTAACTTAGTCCACTCCTCGAGAATTCCTTGAGAGTTACCTTAATCCGATCTTGTTCCCAAGTCAAGATCCCGCCATTACACTATCTTGACGAACTCTCACCAAGTTCTGCAAAAACACGATATTGTGCTCCTCACAATCTAAGAAGTAATAAGCCTTTGATCTTTATAAACTTGATTCTTTTTCTATAATCTCCCAAACTCTTTTAGCAAGGTGGAAGGATGGAAATAAAGCTTTCTTGCTTAAACAGGATGTTTGCTCAATTAGATATGACTTGAAAGTATTTTTTCACAAGATGGAAATAGAATGCTTGAAATCAACTTTCAAAATAATGGAACTTAAAGCTCTAGTGTATTTATATGCTATGGGTACATGTAAGGGATGATTAGGGGTCATATTTATAGTCTAATAAGGGTTAGAGATTGTGTCTAATGTATCTTTCAACATTCACAAACGACTACTAAAATGATATACCGAAATTTTTTGGTTTGTCGTTTTATACCTTTTTATACAACGATCAACCAGTTCATTATGCCGAACATATCGTTAGTATGGTGTATTGAAATTCTTTGGTGTTTCGAATTAACAATCCATCATAAACTCATGATCTTTTCAAATTTCGATATGCCGAGTAATTTTGGTATGCCAAAATGCCCTATTTTAGTCCTATACTAAATGTTTATCATTGAATGAATGGTTTGGAGCTATAGTTATTTTCCTAAGGCACTATGAAGGTGTTTGTAAGATTATTACAAGTTCCTAGAATACAACATATTACAAATATATGACACTTTAATTACAATAGAAACTTGATCTCCAATCTATAATAGAATTGTCTTGAACTTCCACATAGAAAACTTCTTTGCCAATTTCACCTTCTTCTTTTTCCAAAGTTCATGAGAACTCTTCCTTGACCTATTAAGGAAGTTATCTCACAAATATAATTTTTTATCATCAAAATCAGGACGAGGCAATTTTGCCAACACTATATGCCTATGTTCTAATTTGTATTGTGGATGGATCATGGGCAACTCCAATAGTGATAATGGTGATTGCTTCTTCTTCTTCTTAAGATAGTAGTGCAATATCATGCATTGCTTTAAATCCTGATTGTCTTCAATGGATGCATGTTAATCAATTAATTCTCAGTTGGATCATGTCATTAGTAGTTGAAAAAATTGGTTCTCAACTCATTAATCTATCTACTTTTCGTCAAGCATGGCCTTTTCTTGAAAAGTACTTTGCTACACAATCCAGTTCAAGAGTTTTTCAATACAAATTTGAATTAAATTCGTCAAGGAAAGGAGATTTTTCAATCATAGATTTTGTTCATAAAGCTAAAACTATTTCTGCTAATCTTGTTGCATCTGATAAGACAATAGATGATGATGATTTAGCACTTGCGATTCTTAATGGCTTGGGATCAAAATATGATCTGTAGTTTCAAAGGTCTCTAGTCAATTTGAACCTATTTGCTATGATGAATTAGTTAGTATTCTATTAAGCCATGAGCAAAGAATTACAAGTTCTTCTCCAAAAATTGAAATTGTAGCAAATCTATCTACCAAAGATAACAAGTTTGGAAGGTACAGAAGTAGGAGAGGTGTTAGAGGAGGTCGAGGAGGTAGGTATTATCAAAATTTTCTATCCTTGTAGCCAAACTGTGGGTTGAAGCCACCTAGAAACCAATCTGTAGCTAGGGTTCAATGTCAAATATGTGGTAGGATAAATCACTCCATAGTTACTTGTTATCAGAGATATAATCACACTTCTCCTCCATCTACTAGAGCTAATGACTATCAAGCAAATCCTATCTGGTGACTAATTCAATGCCACACGTCATATTACTAATTATCTCACTATTCTTGATTTGGTTTTTGAATACAATGGAGCTAATGAAGTTAAAGTAGGCAATGGATCAGGTCTGTCAATTAAGCATATTGGTTCCTCTATTCTTAAAACTCCTTTCTCTTCTTTTTGTTTAAAGAACATTCTTCATGTCCTTCATCTTAAAAAGAATTTGTTATCTGTTCAAAATTTTTGCAAAGATAACTAGATGTTTTTGGAATTTCATCCATATCATTTCATTGGGAAGGACAAGCTATTGGGGAAACCTCTTTATCAAGGATCCATCAGCGATGGCTTGTATCAGCTCAATGTTACTTCTAAATTCAATTCCAATTTTGCTTTTCAACCTTCTACCAATCTATGTCAAGCTGAAACTTATGTTGGGGAGAAGGTTCTAATCGAGAAATGGCATCTTCGATTGGGACATGGCATCTTCGATTGGGACATGCTAATCTCCATATTATTCATAAGGTTCTCTCTACCTATAGTCTACCTTTTCTTAAATCTACAATTTAGTTTGTTTGTGAGGCTTGTATGAAAGCCAAATCTCATAGATCTCACTTGTATCCCACTAACACTATTAGTAATTAACCTTTTGATGTTGCTTTTAATGATGTTTGAAGCTCTCCAATTATCTCATGTGAGGGATTTAAGTACTATGTCTCTTTTCTTGATGATAATACAAAGTTTATATGGGTGTTTTCTATTGTTCATAAGACTCAAGTTTTGTCTATTTTTCAACAATTTTTATCCTTTGTTAGAACTCAATTTCAAGTCTCTATTAAATCTCTTCACTCTGATTAGGGAGGTGAATACAGCAATCTTCAAACCTTTTACAGCAACAAGGTATTGTTCATCAGTTGTCAGCCCCATACACCCCTAAACAAATTGGTTCAATAGAAAAAAATAATGTAGACATTTGACAGAATTGGGATTAGCAATGATGGCTCAAGCTACAATTCCTTTGAAATTCTAGCCTTCTGCTTTCTATACTGCTATTCAAATCTTTAATTCTCTTCCTTCTTCTATCATTGATAATAGTCACCTCATTTTAGGCTTTATCATTCTCAATTTTAATTTTCAATGTTCAAGATATTTGGTTGTTGTTGTTATCGTTTTCTAAGGTCATATAACAATCATAAGTTAGAGTTTTGTTCAACTCAACATGTTTTTCTTGGCCTTTCTCCTTTACATAAAGCTTTGAAATGTCTTGATCCAATCACAAATAAAATGAAAATTGTGAGGCATATTACTTTTGATGAAAATGTTTTCCCTTTTAGGAATCTATCTACTACTTGTAATTCTTCATCTCCGTCTCATTCTTCTTTTGCTTTGTTGACTATACCATCCTCTCTTTCTATTCCAATTGTTTCTTCTTCTATTCCTGTTTGTGTTGTACTTTCTACTAACTCTCCTTCTCCTACTTCTGCTTCTTCTGATAATTCTCATGCCAATCCTTCATCTTCTATTCCAATTTCATCTTCATTTGTTTAGGATTCAACTTCTCCTTGTTTTTCTACTCCTTTGCAATCTATTCGCACTCGTCAAATGAAAACTAGGTCTATACGTGGTATTTCAAAGAAAAAGTGTTTTAATTCAACTGCTCATCCATTGCCTGCTACGTTGCAAGCTTCAAGTCAATATTCTACACCATCTTATTTTCAAGCATCAAAACATGAGCATTGGAGAGTAGCCATGAATAATGAGATTAATGCATTACTTAGGAACAGAACTTGGTCTCTAATTCCTCGGTAACTGTAACGACCCCTAAGTAGCTACCATTAAACCTAGCTACAAATTTCCATTTAATTATTTATTTTATCTTCATTATTAATCAACAATTACACTAATAATGTAGCTAAGGCTAAGTACTCGCAACAGAAAAATAAAACCACTAAACAATAGAAATAAAACTAAACTAACACTCACCTGGATCACTGATGTGTGGCGGCGTGACTCCTCCTATATGCACTAGCAACCAACAACTACTATCCTGCTGTAGACACCCCGATTTTGAAGTCACTTGGCAGCAGGCTCCTCCAGTTGATGCTCTGGTCACGACTACCAAAATCCTAGTCCACACAGGTCCCAATCAGACCCACACTAGCCCACCTGACTCAGTAAAACACTACCCCATTAAAATCCACTGAAAAACAAATAAAACACTTAATCCAACTTAAAATCCACTAAAAAAACAAGTAAAACACTTAATCCATCTAAAATTCCACAAAACCCTAACAAAGACCCAAATCAAACAAAATTCAATCAAATCCACTTAAAAATCCAATAAAAACCCTAATCAAACAAAATCCAATCTAATCCACTTAAAACCCACTTAAATCAACTTAAAATCCAATAATACCCTAGTTAATCGAATTTTTAAACCCTAATCATGTGAAAAGAAATTAAAATCCATTAAATAAGACAAGAACCCTAATTTAAGCTTAATTAAAATTAAAACACTTAAAAATCCAAATAAATAAGTAAAAACCCTAGTTAA
>JAMKQA010043716.1:0-15102 GCA_024699735.1 Posidonia australis | reverse complement strand
GGATTTTTAATGGATTTCAACTTTAATTAGGGTTTTCACTTATTTGTTTGGATTTTTAAATGATTTAATTGGAATTAAGCCTGAATTAGGGTTTTTGTCTTATTTAATGGATTTTAAATTGTTTTAATTCCTTTTCACTTAATTAGAGTTTTGAATTTGATTAATTAGGCCTTTTATTGAATTTTAAGCTGATTTAAGTGGGTTTTAAATGGATTAGGGTTTTTATTTGACTAACTAGTGTTTTTATTAGATTTTTAAATGGATTTGATCAGATTTTATTTAATTAGGGTTTTTATGGGATTTTGGGTGGATTTTAATTGGATTTTGTGGTTTAAGGGTTTTATTTGTTAAATTAGGGTTTATTGGATTTTTAAGTGGATTTTGACTGGATTAAGTGGGCTTAGGTTGATTTGTCGGATTTCAAGTTTAATTAGGTCAGGTGGGTTATTGTGGGTCTGATTGGGCTTATGTAGGCTAGGATTTTGATGGTCGCAACCAGAGCATCATCCGGAGGAGCCTGTTGCCAAGTGACTTCAAAATCGGAGGTGTCTACAGCTAAATTCTAGGTTCTCAAAAACCAAAACGAAATTCTTTAAATCTCTTTTTGGAAATTCTTGACAAAACACGTCTTTTCTAGGAAACCTCTTTTCTTTAAAAATCTTCATACTTTTCTCAATTGGTTTCTATTTTTATTTTGAAACCTCTTTAAATAACTTTGGACTAGACTCCAGCCTAATCTCAAAACTCAAATCTAGTTAAAACATTGTTTTGTGGTTGGAACTAGCCCTGAAACACTGTTCTTATCTCAGTTAGAATTTAGTTAAAACTCAAAAGCCAAAATTCAGCTCGATTCTAGCTTAAAAATGTACTAAAATCTAAAATCTGAAAATCTTTTCTGGTGCCACCTTGATCAGGAGTGACCTAGTCACAAATAGAGGGAGAGGCACCAACCTCAACCTCCTACACTGCCATGTTGAAAGTCCCCATATGGGCATACCACGATCCCAACCAACAAACTTCTCTATTCTTTTCTCTTTTTCTTTTCTCATTGCAAGGAGATACGTTCCCCCAATGTTCCATTGGTGTTTGAGCACTTGGGTCATCTTTCCTAGCTCAACAAACACCTATCTCTCTGAGGAACTTGATTTCTCTCATCACGGTTCCCAACCTTGGTATCCATGATTTTGGATGGTGGCCATTATCAATTGGGTCATGAACCCTATGGCCACTACTCTACCTCTAAGTGGATTTGTGTAGAAATCTCAAAAATCTAGTTCTTAAATCATGCATCTCTCTTTAAAATATCTTTTCTAAATCTTTTCCATTATGGAAAATTTTTCTTTAAAACTCTTCTTTTCTGAAATAGCTTATCTATACTCTTGCTTAAATCACAAGAATTCTTATTAAGCAAACATGCCAAAATACACAAATTAGGCATTATTACATAACTGGAAAAAACTCAGAAACACCAAGTTTGGGATCCTAATTCAACAAATTGAAATCTTTTGGTATGTCGAAAAGACCCAAATTTGAAAGTGGCTTAGGGCCCTGATTCAGTAGACCAAAACTTAATGGTTTGCCAAAATCCCCTGATTTAGTATATCGAACCATGTCGACATGTTGAACTAGGCAATTTTTGAAGATTGGTTTCGGCCCTATGGCTAACAATCATTGAAATTAGGTCCCCCGATGGACTCCTTTCCAGTGAGCCATAAATCCTGTATAAAACCACACAACTAGCATGCCAAATCTACTTCTATTTGGGATAAATTTCATTAAAAATATGAAAAATAACTCAAGATAGAAAATCAGAAACTAAGAAGACTCGTCCCAAGTCATTGTAGCATAATCTCGGGAAAATCCACTAAATTCTTGATAAATCATGGGAAATTCTCAAATCATCATACAACCATGATTTTATGCCAAGTTGCTCATTTTCATGCTTTTCAACAAGAATTGGAACATTAATCACAAATCTAAAGCTTGAATTGAGTGAAGAAGTAGAGGATAGGAACGCGTACCCTCAAGTTGGTTTCTAGTGATCCCTTCTCCTCTAGCGATCTTCCTGTCTCTCTCCCCAATGTTCCTCCAGGCTCCCTAGTCTCCGGCATCACTCCTCTTCCACTGGTGGACAAACACTTCTTCTTTCTCTCTCTCTTTCTTCTTTCTTTCTATGGTTTTCCCCCCAATTCCTTCACTTCTCTCTTCTTCTCGGTCTACCACTCCCAGCACCTCCACCTTCCACCCCATTTTAAGCCACCTCCTCTTTTTTGTCATCCATCAACGACAGCCATCGGAGATCTCGGCAAAATCTGAGATTTGACATGGTGGAAGGCTATAGGCGGGAAAGGTGCACAGTAGTTGGCCATGGGCACTATGCAGAGTTGACTTCGGCCCTACTCTGGTCCCACACACACACGTACGGGGTACACAAGAGTCCAAAATACCACACTAGGGGAAAAATACTAGAGATAAATATCAATTAATAAAGAGAGTTCAACACAAAACCACAATATAACTAATTATTCAGATTACAAAAACTTAATTACATTTATTCTTGATAATATAGGCACAGGTATTACAGAGTGGGAGATTACAGGTAGCGAGCTTATTGATCAAGAGAAGGCGGAAATAGAAATACCACGCTTGAAGGTGTGGTGGAGGTCTGAAGACAATTCTGTGGTTGTTAGGGTTGCTAGCCTATGAGAAGGGCGAAATGATACCAAATGGTAGCTAATAAGCCCCTAGTATCGAGGGGGAGATTATAGACCAATGAGCCTGTCGATTAAAAGAAGGTGGAAACGGTAATAACACGCTCGAAGGTGTGGCAAATGTATGAAGACAATCCCATGGCAGTTAGGGTTGCCTGCCCAAAGGAAGGATACAACACCCAAGGCAGTTGAAAAGTAACACTCCACATTTTCCACAATAATTTAAAACAAATTAAATTACGAGAAAATTAAGACTAAACAAAAAATATCTAACTACCAAGAACCTGTGTGTGCGACTAGGAGACTCCGATCTATGTGCACTATGCTAAACCAATCGCATGTCTGCACCTGTAAACCAAAACCACAAGGAAAACGCATGAGTGACAAGAGTCACCCAGTACGCACCCCGACAAAACCACAAAAAACAAAACTATAATTAATTTTTCCTTTAAATTCATTTTGAAAACCATTTCCTCGAAACTTCACAAATTAGGCCCATACCAGCCAAAACCACAATCGGAGCTCTATTAGCCCAAAACCACAAGCAAAGGCTCTTAATGACCAAAACCACAATTGGGGCTCTACTAACCCAAAACCACAAGTAAAGGCCCTCAATGGCCAAAACTACACACAATGAATCGGGAAGCCCAGCGTCAGGTAGCCAAACTCTAGCTACAAGCAGCCCACCGAAGAGCAACTAATGGCGTTTGCATTGCCATAACGTGCCACCCTATGCAGGAGCCACGTCGTCCCGCGATTCTCCTTGGGAAGGTTGTCCTGTCTCTTAGGACGCTACCAGCACATGTTACGCCTCCTCACAGCGTCCTCTACACACGGTGCTCAGGAGGGAGTGTCATACCTCCAAACTAAATGACACCCGATCCTCAGTGCTTACAGTGACAGTAGAAGTATTATACCTCCCCGTCATGCCACAAGACACCTCAACCCACAAACCACAACCCTAGCCTCGAGTCGACAGTTAAGGAGTCTCATACCTCCAGAACCTAACGTCCCTCAGCCTTAGGTATCTTGGACCCCGACCTCATCAGGGCGTCATGCCCAACTACCCGAGAATGTCGTCACATTCCCTGGTCCCAATGATACGGTCCCACACTGTCTCGGCCTGTACACAGAAAACTAGGAAAATCATTTTTCAAAACAGGCTAACTATCTCTTTGAAATCCACTTTCCGAAACCATTTTATATCTTTGGAAACTCTTTCAAAACCTTGGAAAAATGACACATCAGGTGTCCCAGGAGACCACCACTGATGGCCCACAATTCCATCCTATAGGGCCAATACAAACTAATTCGAAAAACCGCTGCAGGAAAAATACCCTAGCAGATCCACGCATGTGGAGCGCGCGTCTAGCCACTTCCCCTGCCACTTCCATCTAAATACCAACAAAGCCTGAACTAGGGGCCAAAGTCGCTACCGAACCTGTGCATGTGGCCTGCGCAATCGGCTCACGCCCCTAGTTTTCTGTCAGAATTCAGACGACCTGCAGCAATGCACCCAAAAATCGCCTCAGGCGGGAGCTCCGATCGGATCCCTCAAATAATCACCAAAAATCGAGAATAAAACATATGTGGTAGACCCTTGAGTCTAATCCAAAACCCAACAAACAAAACTACAATCCATTCACCATGCATCAAGATATAAAATCGCAAAGGCATAAGGGTCAGAACGACCCAAAACTCACCAACCGCCATAAATACCCATAAATACCACAATAAATTCTCAAAAATTCTAAAACATTAAACTTAGCATAGATTACATGCATCCTAGGCATTTCTAGCATTTTACATGATTTCTACACATTAAATTTGGGATACGTACTTGAAACGAGCATTGACGACCCTCCAGCAGAATCTGATGAACACCTGCGACCCCGCACGACCACGACTACCCTACGACCTCAGGGACGCCACTCTAGAGCTCCACACATCGCCATGAGCCACCTCACGCCACCGCACACCTCTGTTGACTCTCGAGCACACCGAAACAGGGGTGGACAGGGGAGGAGATGGGAACGAGAGGAGAGAGGGAGAGAAAGGGCGAGCAGGGGAGAGGTGGAGTGAGTGGAGGGAGAGGAGACGGGAAGAAAAGGGAGGAGGGAGATGGCGTGCTTGGGACGGAAGAAAACGTGTGGAGAAGAAGAGGAGGAGAGGAAGGTTGAGCTGGTCGTGGCCGCACGCACGGGCTTATAATGCCATGCATGGTGGTAGTTGCGTGCGTGCGCAACTGCGCATCCCACCAACCACAAGCCATACGAGCACACCAACTCACACCACCAACTCACTCCCACCAACCGGCCCACGAACGTGGGGCCCTACACAGACCCACATCCGGGCCCCACACGCAAAGGGCCACAATGCACAATGCCAACAACACACAAGGACACGCCATAGAAGCCAGCCTATGAGGCCCAAGCCCAAAAGCACAAATCCACACAACAAGCCTTGAAACAGTAACACCCGTCTAGGAATAAATTCATTAAAATGTAAAGAATTACAAAATGAATTTACGGGTGTTACATCCTAACCCCCTTAAAAGAAGATTTCACCCCCGAAATCACTAGACGAAAAGATACGGATACTGGGCTAGTAAGGCTTCCTCACGTTCCCACGTGGCCTCCTCGGCTCCATGATGCTGCCACTTCGCCAAAACCAGCGGAATCACCTAATTCCGCAACACCTGCTCCTTACGGTCAACAATCTCGACGACATCCTCCACAAAGGACAGATCTTCCTAGAGCCCTTTTGGTTGAACTGGGATCACATGGGACACATCAGCATGGAGACATGGAGCACGTCGTGCACAGACGAGAGATCTCTAATGGTAGATCCAACTAATAAGCAACCTCACCGATCCTCTAGGTAATCTGGTACAGGCCAATATAGCAAGGACTTAGCTTGCCACACTTCCCGAACCTCATGATACCTGTGGTCGACGACACCTTCAGAAACACATAGTCTCTCACCAAAAATTCCAGGGGACTCCACCTCTTGTCGGCATAGCTCTTCTGCCGACTCTGTGTAGCTAACAGCCCGCCACATATCAGATCAACCTTGTTCACATATAGCTGCATAAGCTTTAGACCAATCAATTGACGCTTGCCCACCTCGCTTCAGCAAATCGGCGATCTGAATGGCCTACCGTACAAAGCTTTGTACGGTGCCATCTCGATGCTCGAGTGATAACTATTATTGTAGGTGAACTCAATCAACGGCAAATGGTCCTTCCAACTCCCTTGAAAGTCTAAGGTACATGCTCTGAGCATATCCTCTAGCATCTAGATCATCCTCTTTGTCTGACCATCTGACCGAGGATGAAATGTTGTACTATAGTTGAGCATGGTGCCAAAGGCTTCCTGCAGAGTTCTCCAGAACCTTGAGGTGAACCTCGTGTCTCTATTTGACACGATGGACACCGGAACACCATGCAGCCTAACCACCTCGAAGACATACAACTCCGCCAAGCGGTGCATCAAAAGCTTCACCCAAATGGCTAGGAAGTTAGCTGACTTGGTTAGCCGGTCCACGATCATCCACACGGTGTTGTTATTCCTCTGAGTTTGTGGCAAACCAGTCACAAAGTCCATCGAAATGTGTTCCACTTCCACATAGGAATATCCAACAGCTACAAGGTCCCTCCAGGTATCTAGTGCTCTGCTTTGACTAGCTGGTAGTTGGTACACCTCACCACATGGTCAGCAACATCTCTCTTCATACTAGGCCACTAAACGTTTTGCTTCAAGTCTCGGTACATCTTCGTACTACTAGGGTGAATAGTGTACCTAGACCAATGTGCTTCATCCAACAACCTCTGCCTAGCCTCCTCATGTTGGGGCACATACAGACGCATATCATACCTCAACTCTCCATATGCCTCAATAGAGAAATGAGACTCTCCATATGCCCCAACAGAGAAATGAGGCTCTCCACCAGCCTCTAACTTCTCAAACACAGCCTGAACAAACAGATCCAGCTACTGATAGGCGACAATAAGCTCAAACAGCTTGGGGCGGACAGACAAGTTGGCCACCCAGGCACCAACCGTTCCCTTAGCTTGCCGCTTTGGCCTACAGCTCACTAAATCCTCTAGTATGGTCCACTCTTTGACCATCAGGCTCGCCATCACGTGTGTACGCCGACTCTAGGCATCGGTGATCATGTTGGCCTTGTTGGGATGGTAGGACAGGCTGAAATCATAGTCCTTTAGATATTCCACCTAGCGGCGCTACCTCAAGTTGAGGTCCCTTTGCGTGAAGATGTACTTCAAACTCTGATTGTCGGTGAAGACCTCAAATTGCTCCCTATAGAGATAGTGTCACCAAAGCTTGAGAGCGAATACTATGGTAGCCATTTCCAAACCGTGGGTCGGGTAGTTCTTCTCATGATCCTTCAGCTAGCGTGAAGCATACACGATAACATTGCCATGCTACATCAGAACGTACCCTAACCCAACACCACTGGCATCACTATATACAATGAAGCCACCACTTCTAGAAGATAGAGTCAACACAAGGGCAAAAACTAGACAAGACTTCAACTCTTGGAAACTCGCCTCACAATTCTGGTCCCAACAAAAAGGAACTCCCTTCCTGGTCAACTCTATCAATTGTGCGGCTATGGAGGAGATATCTTTGATAAACCTCCTATAATAGCCCGCCAGATTCAAGAAATTTCTGATCTCCGTTGCAGTCCTGGGTCATTCCCAACTGCTCACCGCCTCGACCTTAGTAGGATCCACTATAATGCCTTCTCCAAAAATCAAATGGCCAAGGAAAATGACTTCACTTAGCCAGAGCTCACACTTGGAGAACTTGGCATACAACTGATGATGCCTTAGAGTATCCAAAACCACCCTCAGGTGCAAGGCATGAGTCTCAACATCCGGGGAGTAGACCAGCACGTCATCAACAAAAACCACAACGAACTAGTCCAGAAAAGAGCTGAAAATCCTGTTCATCAGATCCTTAAATGCAGTTGGTGCATTAGTCAAGTTGAAAGGCATGACCGTGAACTCATAATGCCTGTACTTTGTCTAGAAAGCAGTCTTCTGAATGTTTGAGTCTCGTATCCTCAACTGGTGATACCCTGACCTCAGATCAATCTTCGAGAACACGGATGCAGACTGCAACTGGTCGAATAGGTCATCAATGCGAGGCAAGGGATACTTATTCATCACTGTGATCTGGTTCAACATCTGATAGTCTATACACAGTCGGAGCGAACCATCCTTCTGATGGGCGAACAAGACAGGCGCTCCCCACGGAGACACACTTGGCCTAACAAACCCCTTGTCCAACAACTCCTACAACTGAGTCTTGAGCTCTCGTAACTCCGCTAGCGCCATACGATAGGGAGGCTTCGACACAGCACCAGAACCAGGGAGGTAAATAAAGACTTACCTTTCCTTTGGGACAACTCTCCAGAAACTTCTGATGCTCCACCTCGAAGCGATACAACATCCCAACCATGTCCTCCATCGTCTAGTACCGACAGCCCATCACCTTCACCCATAGCCTTGGGTTCAAGCCATTCAGAAACCTCTACATCTGCTCCTCCTCAGATTCATAGGCAGGAGCAAAATGTTCCAGTCGGGCGAACTCAGTCTCATACTCGAGCATCGAAATCATGCTTTGCTCTAGACTTAGGAAATCTCGGCGAAGCTGCTCCTTCACATGAGTGGGAAAATACTTGTCATAGAAGGCCGCCTTGAAACCCTTCCACTAGATGCTAACAGTGACTGAGTCTGGGAACTTCATTCGCCTCATAGACTTCCACCACCTATCTACCTCACTATCCAGCAGATAGGTCGTCAGCCGCACCCAATGCTCCTTTGGGCATGTCATGCTCTCTAGCACCTTCATCACCTTCTCTAGCCAGACCTCACTCTCCTCAGCACTGACCTTGCCCTTGAATGATAGTGGATGAAGCCTCGTGAACTGGTTCAGCCACGGGTCACTCGACGGCTCACTGTTACTACTCTTGCTGAATGCATGAGAGATCTTGTGTGCCAAACTCCTCAGCTCCGCACGAACCGCCTTCCATCCACCCATGTCCTTTTGGGGTTCGGTCTCCTCGACAAGGGCCTTGCCCTTATGACCACAAGGAGGCATCGTGTCGTAGAAAGGCAAAGTACCTGCATCACAAACAGAACAACAACCAGAAAACCACGAAGAGATCAGGTGCAGACTCTACCATGCATGCAAAACCTATGGAGTCTCTAGACCGGACACCCTAGGTGTAGTGCAACCTCGTGAACCTAGAGCTCTGATACCAACTGTAATGCCCTACATTTTCCATAATAATTTAAAACAAATTAAATTACAGGAAAATTAAAGCTAAATAGAAAATATCTAACTACCAAGAACCTACAAGTGCTGCTAGGAGACTCCAATCTATATACACTACGCTAAACCAACTGCATGTCTGCACCTGCAAACCAAAACCACAAGGAAAACGCAAGAGTGATAGGAGTCACCCAGTATGCACCCCGAGAAAACCGCGAAAAACAAAACTACAATTAATTTTTCCTTTAAATTCATTTCGTAAACCATATCCTCAAAACTTTACAAAACAGGCCTACACTGGCCAAAACCACAATCTGGGCTCTACTAGTCCAAAATCACAAGTAAAGGTCCTTAATGGCCACAACCACAATCAGGGCTCTACTAGCCCAAAACCACAAGCAAAGGACCTCAATGGCCAAAACCACACACAATGAGTCAGGAAACCTGGCGCCAGGCAACCAAACTCTGGCTACAAGCAGCCCAGCGAAGAGCAACCAACGGCGTCTACACTGCCACAACGTGCCACCCTGTGTAGGAGCCACGTCGTCTCGTGATTCTCCCACCTAGAGAGCCCTCACAAAGCCAACTCTTCCTTGAGAAGGTTGTTCTGTCTCTCAAGATGCTACCAACTACGGATCACGTGTCCCACTCGCACTAGCCATCATAGGGTACGCCTCCTCACGGCGTCCTCCACACACGATGCTCAGGAGGGAGTGTCATACCTCCACACTCGACGACACCCGAGCCTCAATGCTCACAGCGACAACAAGAGTATCATACCTCCCTATCATGCCACAAGACACCTCAACCCGTCGACCACAACCCTAGCCTCGAGACGACAGTCAAGGAGTCTCATACCTCCAAAACTCGACTTCCCTCAGCCTCAGGTATCTCGACCAGGGCGTCGCACCCCACTACCCGAGAATGTCATCACATTCCCTGGTCTCGATGACACGGTCCCATACTGTCTCGGCTCGCACATAGAAAACCAGGAAAATCATTTGCAAAATAGGCCAACTATCTCTTTGAAATCCACTTTCCAAAATCATTTTATATCTTTGGAAACTCTTTCACAACCTCAAAAAAATGACACATCAGGTGTCCCAAGAGACCACCAATTACGGCCCACAATCCCATCCTACAGGGACAATACAAACCAATCTGGAAAACCACTACATTAAAATACATTTTCAAAAAATCCAGGAAAAATCCCAAAAATGCCCTAGCAAACCCGCGCATGTGGAGCACAAGTCTAGCCAGCGCCCTTAGCACTTCCGTCTGAACACCAATGAGCCTAGACCAGGGGCCAGAGCCCTGCCGAACCAGTGCATGTGGCCTGCGTAATCGGCCCGCGCCCCCAGTTTTCTGTTAGAATTCAGACAACTTGCAGCAAGGCACCCAAAAATCGCTTGAGGTGGGAGCTCCTATCAGACCCCCCAAACAATCACCAAAAATCCTGAATAAAACATATGCGGTAGACGCTCGAGTCTACTTCAAAACCCAACAAAAAAAACTAAAATCCATTCACCATGCATCAAGATATAAAATCACAAAGGCATAAGGGTCAGAAAGACCCAAAACACATCAACCACCATAAATACCCATAAATACCACAATAAATTCCCAAAAATTCTAAAACAATAAATTTAGCCTAGATTACATGCATCCTAGGCATTTCTACCATTTTACATGATTTCTACACATTAAATTGGGGATACGTACCTGAAACGAGCTTTGACAACCCTCCGATCGACTCCGACGAATATCGACGACCCTGCACGGCCACAACCACCCTACGACCTCAGGGACGCCACTCTAGAGCTCCACACGCTGCCACGAGCCACCTCACACTGTCGCACGCCTCTGTCGACTCTAAAGCACACCGAAACACGGGTGGACAGGGGAGGAGATGGGAACGGGAGGAGAGAGGGAGGGAAAGGGCAAGCAAGGGAGAGGTGGAGTGAGTGGAGGGAGAGGAGACAGGAAGGAAAGAGAGGAGGGAGATGGCGTGCTTGGGACGGAAGAAAACGTGCGGAGAAGAAGAGGAGAGGAAGGGTGAACTAGTCGTGGCCGCGTGCATGGGCTTATAAAGCCATGCAAGCTGGTACTGAGCACGTACACAACCGCGCATCCCACCTACCACAAGCCACACGAGCACACCAACTCACACCACCAACTCACTCCCACCAACCGGCCCATGAACGCAGGCCCCACACTGACCCACATTCGGGCCCCACATGCACAGTGCCACAATGCACAGTGCCAACCACGCACAGGGATAGGCCATAGAAGCTAGCCCACAAGGCCCAAACCCAAAAGCAGAAATCCACACAACAGGACTCGGAACAGTAACACCCGTCCAGGAATAAATTCATTAAAATGTAAATAATTACAAAATAAATTTATGGGTGTTGCATGAAATGTCCTCAATATCAAGAGGATGGGGAATGCAAGAAGGAGATGGTGGGCAACTCGTGAGTTACCAAGGCAAAATAGATGCCCCTGGTATCGAGTTGAGCTGTCGTACGAGATACTAAACACCACTTGAGCGAGTGCAATGGTCACAGAAGGGGCATGCAATGCTTTGCTTAGAGGTGGCTAGGTGCAGACATGCAGATCGTCACAGACCTCCCACGTGGTGGGCAGACGGGACAAGACGAGAGCGGATAGGGATGAAAAGTAAGAAAGGAGGAAACGGGGGTCGGGCTATGACAAGAGGGCACTTTAGAGTATTGGAAGGGTTGAGATTGATGTCAGATGAGGCAAGGAATGATGCTTGCTCGATAAAAGATAGTGCTCTGTTCTGTTGCTTGTACTAGGCTGGGCTATCATCGGGCATTTCCCCAATGGTGTTGGTGGAACTTGACCGACCATAGGGAATTCATTGTCATGTTGCTATTTCAGAAAGCTTGTACAGTTTGTGAACTGACAGGCACCCTTGTTGTATGTGCGTTCTGGCCAAAAGGCAACTAAAATATCCCTGGTTGAAGATGCTCGGTGATGACCTACAAAGCAATGGAAGCAGCATAACTTGAGCAAGCAAGATAGTGATGATGATGATTACTAGGGTGGATGTTGATGATGGATTTTATTATTGCATGCAGGATGAATGCTGATGGATGGTGGGTGAAGATATTAGTTAAACAGGTATGCATGCTTTATTGATTAAGTGTGATTTTTTGTTGTTTTGTGCTTTTTTCTTTGTTTGTTTGCCCTCAGCCAGGTTGGAAAGCTTCATACCTGTTGGAGTCAGATGACGCCTTTGACTCAATTGACCCTACAAAGATTCACAAGCTATGGGTGGCTCTCGTGAGATGAGTGGTGGCAATTGGGCTTCCTGCATTGGGTGGTGAGATGGACCGGACTCCATGCGGTACTCTTTGGGGTCCTGCACCTACTTTGTTGAGATCACTGATATTTCTTTTGCTCCCTTGTAAACACATGGCTCCGCTCTATCCCTAGGTTGGAGGTAATAAGCGCTTGATTTGGACTAGAGGTTTTTGCTATTAGAAGGGAGGCTAGTTCTTTTAAAGTATAGGGCTTCCCAGGTGCAAGCTCTGACTCCTCTCTAAGATATGGTAGGGGGAGAACTACGCTGCACGCCTCCTACTATTAGGCTGAGTTTTGTCTTCGCCTTCTGTTTTCTTATTTCTTTTATGCTCATGTGGATATATTGATTGTTTTCTAGCTCACTCGCTCAGTCACCCTAGCATTTTATCTCCCTCTTGGAGATGTAGAGTCCTTGTGAAGTTTGGACACTTCATCCGACTTTGATGGATGGTGGCTCTCTTGCTACTTGGTTGTCCGAGTAGTGTCAACTAAGGAAGTACAGTCTTATTTGATGTAGGCAAGCTTTCTGATTTTCGTCATTAGATAGGTGATATTAGCATGCAAGATGTTTTTGTTGTTTTTAGATTTTTCAATTTTTGTGGGTTTTTTACTTTTTTTGATTTTTTTTGTTTTACTGATTTTTTGGCTTTTTGATTTTTGATTTTTTTGTATTTTTGAGTTTAATGCATGATGATGACGATACAGAAGAAAGAAAATGGGAAAAATGGATACAGCTCCGGTCCTTGCCTCTAACTACCTTATTGATACTACTTTATTCATGTTGACGGGGTTACTAGTTAATCTAGCAGTGCCATCGGAATTGCAGCGACAGTTGAAACTATTGACGGGTCTGTTGGGACTATTGTTGTTGGTAAAAATGTTGGTTGATGCCTTCTATTAATAACCAGAGTGTTGGTAGTCTCAATGCTGCGTTGGCGTGCACTCGGTGGGCCAACCTTAGGCCATGTCCCTAGCAGAAAGATCCGTAATAGAGGGAGAAGATAGACCGATGAGATCGAGAGGATTCATGGGGGAAACATTGGAAACAGGAAGAACAAGAGAAAGGAATAAGACCTCCGAACCCACGATATCCTTAGAATATGAAGGATCATGCAAATATGTGTTGGGCTGGTCTAGGCATGCTAGTGCAAGTGTGTGTGTGTGTAGGTGTTTGTGTGTGGACCACCTCCTGCAAGGCAACGTTGATGACCTTTCGGTTAATCAGGTTCTAAACGACATCTTGCAATGTGATGCAGCGATCCGTCGAATGCCTGACAACGATGGTGAAAGCTGCAGTACGTGCTAGTATCATACCACCTAGGGATTGGATTTGATAGAGGAGGAGAGTTCAAGAGCCTTAGAAATGACTCAACCTTAGAGAAAATGATGCTTAACGGCTCCATGAGAGGAGTGTAATCCTCTCCAACAAGGTAAGGTCGCTTTTGCCTAGGTTGTCGTCCTTGCCAAGCTGGTGCGATGTGATGCACTGGTTAGACGGTGGCGTTTGTGTACGACATGCGTGGAGGACTAGATTCAAGTACTGGCTGATCTGGGTGAGGTTGATTCTCTACTTCGGTAGGCACCGCAAAAGATTCGACGTACATGACAATTGCCTCCTTGGAGTAGCCGATGTTGGTGACATTGTTGTTGTTGTAGACGATGGTGGCCTACCTAGCAAACGTAGAGAGTGCAGGGAAATTCTCTCTTTGTAGCCACACTTCCACACAAGTGTTGGCCCGAATCAAAGATGCAAAGGATGTGATGTACTAAATGCTAAGTAGAGCCCTTGTCACTGGTTGCGCTCCCTTGATGATAATCTCGATAAAATCCTCTTCTAAGGGCCTATGCTTGACCTGGGAGGCTAGTGTGCACTAGCGACAGACATACTTTCCAAATGGTTCGTGGGGTCTCTACCTGATTGCGACTAGATCCTCACGTTTAGGAGTTAGGTCGAGGTTGAAGGCGCATTGTCCTAGGAATGCCTAAATAAGGTCGTCCTAAGTCTAGATGGCG
The DNA here is from genome assembly GCA_024699735.1 of Posidonia australis. NCBI lineage: Eukaryota > Viridiplantae > Streptophyta > Magnoliopsida > Alismatales > Posidoniaceae > Posidonia > Posidonia australis. The sequence goes on along the minus strand of JAMKQA010043716.1, from coordinate 746 downwards.
TGGCGGTCATGTCAAACGAAGTGAACCACTTGAGGGTAGGTTTGGTCAGACTCTTTTGGAACAAACAGATCAAGAGGCTCTCATCACCCTAAAGCTGTGCCAGGTCTCCATAGAATGGCTTCAAATGTGATATTGGGCAGTCTCTACCATTGTATTTGTCGAATTTCGAGATGTGGAATTTCAATGAGAGTATCGCCTTCAGAAAGTAGCAGAAATCCTAGAATTGGTAGGACTAGTGGTCCCTACCTTGCACTTGACGATGTGCCTTCTCTAGATTGTCCATCCTAGCAAGGAGGGCGTTTGAGGTTGCTTTTGTTGATGATATTTGTAGACACCCCAATTTTGCAGTCACTCGACGGTAGGCTCCTCTAGAAGATGCTCCGGTTGCAACCACCACTCCTAAACCCTAACTCCATAGAACCCTAGGCCCACACAAACCCATTAGGCCCAGACAGACCCACTTAGGCCCACACAAGCCCATTAGGCCCGCACAAGCCCATTAGGCCCACATAAGCCCACACTAAATTAATCCAAGCAAAAACCACTAATTAAAACCAAAATTAAACAAAAGCCAATTAAATCAACTTAAAAACATTTGAAATCCAAATTAATCAAGTGAAAACCCTAATTAAAGTCAAAACCAAATAAAATCCATTTTTAAACCACTTTAATCCATTTAATTTCAAAGAAAACCTTAAATTAAACTCAAAATTCTAATTTAAAAACAAAAAAACCCTAATTAAACT
>JAMKQA010043715.1:0-11390 GCA_024699735.1 Posidonia australis | reverse complement strand
GGCCTCCGTCGGTGGTGGCACGGGAGGGAGAAGAGGAAGAAGAAGAAGACAGAGAGGAGAACGGAAGGTAGGGCTCGCGGAAAAAGAAAGAAAAAGGGAAAGAAAAGAAAAGAGAAAGAAATGACACGCAAATCGAGACAACTGTGTATCCTCCAATCGGACTCCAAATAGGTCCCAAATCACAATCCGATGTACTGAAAACCACCTACAAACACACACAACCAAGAAACAACAGATTATCCATTAGTAAACCATTAAACACAATATTACAGATAATACATGGTTTATTATGTAAAGATGGATAATTAGGCCTTGATGTTACATGTATCCATATTCAGTATCGAGGCACCGTGCAGATCTATAGCTCAGACTACATGAACTTTGTTTCTCTGTGGTGACTTTTTATGGTTATGTATTGTGATAACTATGTCACCATTTTTATCGCCAATGATCCCACTTTCTACGAGCGTACGAAGCATATCGAGGTGGATTGTCATTATGTACGGAATTTGGTAATAAAAGGTAGTTTTTTTTACACCTTACACTTAGTCTTTAAAACAGTTAGTAGACATTTTCACTAAAGATTTGGGTGTTGGTATTTTTGTAACCCTATGTACCAAACTGGACATGATTAATATATATGTTCCAGTTTAAGAGAGTGTGTTAGGATTATGTTTATACTATTATTATTATTAGAGTCTTGTTAAATACTTGTGGCTTACTGGACTATTGGATACCTATTTATGTTAGGTATATAGTGAACTCAATATATATGTACTCCGTAGCCATTAATCAATAACACAGATCATTATTTTTCCTCGTCTTCACAAGTTCCAAGAAAGGAATGGGAACCTGAGAAGGAGAGAAATCATATTTCAAGGCAAGAGTCTCTACATTTTCTAAGAAATACGAAGTAGACTAAAAAAAAGTAACATTGGTTGAGACGTATTGATGATGAGTCAATGGTTCAATGCAATGATACCCCTTTTAGGTGGGAATGTAACCTAAGAAGGCACTTTGTCGTTCGAGGAAAGAGTTTGTAATGCCTTGAAGCATGGACATGAACGAAACATGTACACTCAAAAGATTCTAGGAGTGAGGAAACAGACGATCATGGGGTAAGGTATTGAAGTGAGAGATTTACCACCAAAAGAGATGATGGAAATTGATTGACTAAAAAAATGCTCTAAGTACTGCATGTCCCTAATATGAAATTGAAACCTTCATTTGACTCAAAAGAGTGTGGGTAATGTGATAGATATGTTGATTCTTTCTTATAGCAATCCTATTCTGTTGGGAAGTATGAATACAACTGATTTAATGAAAAATATCATGAGCATGTCAAGAGGAGGAGAAGTTATGTCTTATGTATTCCAATGCTTCATTGGTCAATAAAATTTTAAGGCCAACATTAAATTGGGTTTATATTTTATTATAAAAAGCTTTAATACAAAAAATACTTGACATCTAGCCTTTAAGAGGTAATTTCAAGTGCACCTAGAATTATCATCGATAAGCATAATAAAGTACTGACTGTCACCCCCTAATGGAGGGATGAGGGTTAGGACCCCAAATATCTGAGTGCACAAGACTAAAAGGATTGAAGCTTCTCAAGTTAGATCTGGGTGAATGTCACACTCATAGAAACAAATGTCGGGGCGTGTCGACGACATATTAGGGTATGTCGCGACATATCTCTTGTCGGGCGATATTTCCATCAACGTCGTAGTATCGTTGTATGTCGGCGAAAGTTTGGTTTTTTCTGCCGTCCAACTTTACAAGTCGACCGATACTCCTTCGCCAAATGCCGACACGGACGACATGGCTTTAAAAGCCACTTGACCTTCTTCAATCGCATCACCTGTGCCTTCTCCGGTTCTCCCATCTCCTTTCCTCCTCTCTAGAGGTCGTCCAGCCAACTGCAGCCTCATCCACCCTCGCCTGCGTTGTCCACCTTCGCCGTCAAGCTTCTCTTGCCGTCCTGTGTCATCCGCCTTCGCCGTCCAGTGCCGCCTACCTTCGTCGTCCAGTGTCGTAAGCCCCCCCGCCGTCAAGCTTCTCTTATGCCGTCCGTCGATCTGCAGGCCCTGCTCCGCTGATCGTCGATCGTCAACCCCTTCTCCAGTTTCGTCACGCGCGAGTCTCAAGCCCCAGCCCCTTCTCCAGCTTCGTCATGCGCCCCTTCTCCAGGTTCCCCAGTCCCTTATTATGTTATTAACTTATGTTATAAAAATATTATTAACTTATGTTATGATATTAATAATAGTTATGTTATGATAATAGTTATTAACTTATGTTATGATATGTTATTAAATTATATTATGTTATAAAAATATTATGTTATGTTATTAATAATTCATGTGTAAAATTTTGTTTGTTATTTTATAAGTTGTAACTCATGTGATTATATGCAGAGTTGTATTTGTTATTTTAATTTTTTTTTTGTAATTTTTCAGTAGTTACTCCTTAAGTTTAAAATATAATATTTATTTCAATTTTATAAAATCAATAATAACTTGATATTTTAAATCTTTTGTAATGTTATTTCTTTTGTTTATTTCAATTTTATAAAATCAGTAATAACTTGATTTTTTATGAGAGTTCTTTTGTAATGTTATTTCTTTTGTTATTTGAAATCTTGATGTTAATAACTAATAATAGTTATGAGTTATTAAGTTATATTATTAAATTATGAGTTATTAAGTTATTATATAATTCATGTTATTATATGTTATTAATAATAGTTATTAACTTATGTTATGTTATGTTATAAAAATGTTATGTCATGTTATTAATAATTCATGTATAAAATTTTATTTGTTATTTTATAAGTTATAACTCATGTGATTATATACAGAGTCGTGTTTGTTATTTTAAACTTTCTTTTGTAATTTTTGAATAGTTACTCTCCAAGTTTAAAAAATATTGTTTATTTCAATTTTATAAAATCAGTAATAACTTGATATTTTAAATCTTTTTTAATGTTATTTCTTTTGTTTATTTCAATATCATAAAATCAGTAGTAACTTGATATTTTATTAGAGTTCTTTGTAATGTTATTTTTTTGTTATTTTAAATCTTGATGTTAATAATTAATAATAGTTATGAGTTATTAAGTTATGTTATTAAGTTATGAGTTATTAAGTTATTCTATAATTCATGTTATTATCTGTTATTAATAATAGTTATTAACTTATGTTATGTTATGTTATAAAAATGTTATGTTATTAATAATTCATGTGTAAAATTTTGTTTATTGTTTCATAAGTTATTACTCATGTGATTATATGTAGAGTTGTGTTTGTTATTTTAAATTTTCTTTTATAATTTTTTAGTAGTTACTCCTCAAGTTAAAAAAATAATGTTTATTTTAATTTTATAAAATCAGTAATAACTTGATATTTTGAATCTTTTGTAATATTATTTCTTTTGTTTATTTCAATTTTATAAAATCAGTAATAACTTGATATTTTATCAGAGTTCTTTTGTTATGTTATTTCTTTATTATTTTAAATCATAATGTTAATAACTTGATATATAATTATATAAATTAGTAATTTTTTATGACTTTAAAAAAAAAATCAGAATATTTCATAATTAATTAAAAAATTAGGAAAAATTGAAAAACAAAATAAGGAACGATTGTAAAAACCACTAAAATATGTAGAAAATCAGAAAATATTTGAATACATTATTTCATTAAATTATTAACAATGTTGGTTCGTTTTAAGCCTTTATATTGTCAAATTCCTTAAAATCTGAAAGTAGTGGAGGTCGTAGTGATGTTAGGGCAGCTAAATTAGAGGATCTAGGTTGGTTGCATGGATATGTTATTGACAATGATAGAAAAAAAACACAATGTAAATATTGTGACAAGTAAATGAAGAGTGGAGAAATAATAAGATTAAAACAATACCTTGTTGGTGGATATAGTAATATAGATAAGTGTAAATCGTGTTCATCTGTAGTTTCTGCTCAAATGAGAGAACTATTAAAGGACACTAAAGTAAAGAAAAGTGACAAAAAAAGAATAGAAGAATGGTTTAACAAGATTCTCTTCAATGAAGATACTTCTGATGTTATTCTCATATCGGATTCTGATGATGATATGATTTATCGTATAAATTGTAATACTTTAGAGGAAAGAGAAATGTATAGAAGATCAGTAATAGAGTGTAGAAATGAAAAATGGTATAGGGAGTAAATTGAAAGATTTCATAGGACAGGTAGTACTCGAGCTTACTTGGAAAGTAGCAGTGGTATGACACAAAAGGATAAAGGTAAAGACATTACTGGATTGTTCAGAACATATAGTCAAAGATACGACAATCCAGATGCAGCTACAGTTAAAAAAGAAACTTCAAAGCAGAAAACAATCAAAGGTATGTTTGGAAATGCTAGAGAAAAAGTCGGTGAAGCTGTAGCAAAGTATATGTTCTTCAATGTTATTCTTGCAAAAACAGCAATGGGACCTTATCTGCAATATATGCTTGATGTTACAGCAAAAGAAGGTGCAGGTGTAAAGACACCAACTGAGTATGAGATCATGAACAAGTACCTTAAAGTTGAAAAGGATGAATTAGAAACTTACATTAATGACTTGAAACGACAATGGCCAGTCTATGGGGTGACTGTCGTGTGTGAAGGTTGAACAAGTAGCACAAGGAAACAGATCATCAACTTCATGTTTTATTGTGATGGTCATACAATTTTCTTGAAGTCCATTGATGCTTCGTATATTGGCAGGGATTACAAGTACATATACAAGCAAATGGAAGAAATCATTAAACAAGTGGGAGTAACAAATGTGGTGTAGATTGTGATTGATAATGGAAGTAACTTTAAAAAGGCGGACTCCAAAATTATGAGAAAGTATGACATATATTGGACATCATGTGCAGCTTATTGTATTATTTAATACTTAAGGACTTTGAGAAAACGAAGTTGGTGGAAAAGACAGTGAGAGATGCAAAGGTTGTAACAAATTTCATTTACAACCACTCTTGTTTATTAGCTTTAATGAGGTCACCCGAGTGTTGTGGTGGTGATTTGATTCGTCCAGTAGTCACTAGATTTGCAACAAATTATACTGTTTTTTAAAGTATGATTGATCGAAGAAATGGATTTAAGTATATGTTTAATTTGCCACAGTGGTACAAATATCACGAGAGTGAAAGTTCAATTTGTGGGACAGTAAATTCAATTATAAATAATGTACATTTTTGGAAGAATTGTCGAAAGATTGTATATAATATGACACCAGTTTCAGAGGTCCTTCGATTGGTGGATGGTGATAAGAAGCCTACCATGGATTTCTTATATGAGGCAATGAGATTGATGAAGGATGCTATGGTTGATGTAGCATACAGCTCATCTAAGATTTATCTCAAAATTATAGATGACAAATGGTCTAACATGCTTCTTCATCCTCTACATGAAGCTGGTAAACATTTTAATATGAACATTCATAATTTTCATCATTATATTTCATTTATTACAAAATTATTTACGAAATAAGTTTTTTTTGTTAATGTAGCATATTATTTGAATCCACGATTAGTATAGTCATCAACTTGGCTGTCGTACTGATTTATTAGCATCTGTTAAAGATGTGATCCAAAAAGTGGATCCTAATGTTAATGTTTAAGTACATGTTCTCAATGAAATGAAGTATTTTCAAGATAAACTTATATCATTTGGAGAGCCTCATATGATACGTTCTCGTGACACAATGATTAGAAGTAATATTTTGAATATCATTTCTTTTATTTCATAATATTATTTCATAATATAGTTAATAAATAAATATCATATTTCAGGTGAATGATATATGTTAAATGGAACTGAGGTTTCAAATCTAAGGAATATTACTGTAAAGGTTTTATCTCAAACGGTAGCAGCATTTGGTTGTAAACGAAATTGGAGTACATTCAACCTTATTTATACAAAGTGAAGAAACAAATTAGGCACTGTAAGGTTGAATGACTTGGTATTTGTGCATTATAACATGCGGCTAAGAATAAAACATATTAAAGTGGGAGAAGAAAAATATTACATGGACTTAATTGACCTTGCATATGTTTATAATGAGGACGAAGAAGATGATTCCATACTTCAGTGGTTGCAAGAAAATGGAGAACCAGTTTTACATTGATGTAGAGGAATATATGAGCTCATCAGGACATTCTCGTGGATATACTCCAGACTTAGGGGGTGACAGTAGCACAGATGATGATGATGCCACACAACCACCCGACGACGATGATGATGGCATTAGAGATGTAACCTGACCTGCAACGGAAGAGCCACAAGAACAGAGAGAGATACAAATGCCACTTAGCCCATTTACAGGGGAGGATGCCTTCACACATGCAACATAAGATGAGGATCATGGAGGCTGGCCAGAAATTCATTATCGACGACGCGGTCGTCGTGATTAACTACTAGATGAAGATTCTTGGAGTAGTCATATAAGAGGATCTTTGTTAGACTCACTTGACTCTTTGAGTATTCATGATTCTAGAGATCCTTATGATTATAGGTCTTATGGAGGTGGTTCTGTTGGCTAAATAGACTATAACATTTAAAGCGATTGGACAAGAACTACATCTTTTTCTGCTCTAAACAGACAAATTGGATGGGATTTGGATTCATTATTTCATTATGCATCTCCTTGAATACAATATGAACAGCAACCACCTGAATGTCCTTCAAGTCATTCTTATATCCCTCGACAGCCTCAACCAGTATATATAATTCCTCAATATCCACTAATGGGATTCTTAATACAATTGCCAATATTATAATACTACTACTTCATCAATGGATGTTAGGCATATTATAATCATATGTCTTGGAACAACTACGTATCCTGGAGGGAGTCTCAAATTCGATAACTAATTCATCAAGAACACAATATGGCTGATGTACAGGAAGAATATTTTGATCAATCAAGGCATTCTTTATGGTATTAAGCATATATAAGGCAACGTTTTTGAGTTTTTTTGTTTTTAAACATTTTTATGTATTATTTATACTTCAGGATATTTCTATTAGGTCTATCTACTATATTTTCATGTGATACATATTGAGGAAGTTGATCTAAGTAGTCTAAGATGTAGATTATTGCTTACTTTAGCTTACATAAGAGTTTCAAATCAAAATTTAATTTTTTTTGACCATTTCAATGGACTTCCGTAAATTTACCGTGTTTCCACCGACATTTCCATCAATGTCTGACATGTTTCCTATTTTTGTCGGACCGAAGTCCGACACAAAACCGACGTTTGATTCTATAGTCACACGATGATGCTTCCTAAATTGATCGACGTCACACTCAAAAGAAAAAGTTACTAGATAAAATGGTTGAAGATAGTACAAGACATAGGTTCGTGAATGACCAAGGCGATGATGTCATCTAAGAAAGGTGACCTTGTGAGTGGCAGCAACCAAAGCAAAAGCTGATTTAATGATGTCACCCTAGGTGTACAGCTCCTAGTCTCAGTTACAATAGCGATTCTTTTCGTTGTGTGATGGTCCTAGAAGTAACGAGGGAAAGAATAAGTCACAACAGTTCAATGCCTTTGTCAAGTTACTAATAGAAAGTAAGTTGATTGGAAAATTAGGCACATAATAGATGTTATCCAACTTAAGGGAAGAGGGTATAAAAATCACCCCCAACCCACAGACAGGAGAGACGACACCATCAGTAGTCCAAGCTGGAGGAATATGGCTATGCTTCTCTAAGGAGGCAAACAATGAACTGTCTTCTGTCACGTGACTTGTAGCACCAGAGTTGAGGAGGAGAGAGCAAAAGTGGAAGGCACTAACGTCAAATTACGTATAGAGGGAACAAGAGACTTGAGCTTCTTATGAGTGAGGTAAAGATGCCACTAGTAGGTGAAGGAGTAGGGCGTGAGTAGTAGAAGGCGGACTTGTAGTGTTTGTAGGAGTTAAATGAGCCTGAGAATAAATATCTGGGAACATCTGCTAGCAACGATCAGAACGATGGTTCTCCCAACAATTGTGAGTACAATGAGGGTAAGTGCGATGATCATCACCATGACCGGACCTACCATGACCACAACCATGCACCGCTACGGCTAGTGGCAGCATGAGGAATGCTTTTAGCAATCGAAGACAGCTCCAAGGACTTCGTAGATGGAGTAGTAGTGGTTAACAATCATGCAATAGATAGCAACCAATACAAAACAATATCAAAGTACCAAAGAGGTGGCCTCACCCATCATGTTCTGACAAGTTAAGCTAAACTGTGAAGGTAGACCTTCAAGGAAGCGAAGAGTACACATCTCCTCGAAGTAGCACTGTTGAACAGTATGGTTGTGTCTAAAGGGACGAAGCAACGCAATTTCGTCCCTGATTTTCTGGAACTTTTCATAGTAGTCATGTAGTGATTGTGATCCTTTGGTCAAGGTAAAAAGCCTACTGTATAACTCATAAATTATATAAGTAGTGGAACTCGTGGTGTAATCATAGGCAAGTTGGTCCCACATCAACTTTGCCTACTATGTCAAACAAACACGAGCAAGGATAGTAAGAGTTATGACGTTCACCATCCAGAAATGAACATTACTATCCTCTCTCTTCCACATTGCATAAGATGGATTAATGTTAGGGTCTTTAGTAAGATGAGTTTCTTGGCCTTAAGACTCCGTAAGTAACTAGAAGGCCATGCCTTAAGAAGCATAGTTCTTGATCAGTAAGGCAATCAATAACCGTCAGGCATCAAGTGAGGAGAGTAGTCACGAAGTGGCCTGGTGCATGGATCGAGGAGAAGAGACCTTAATTCACCCACAAGGAGTGATGAGTGGTGAATCGGAGGAGTGATGTGTGTCGAATCTACATTTCAATCCTCCGATACGTTGTTCAGGCATAAGAGATTGTCGAAAAAGTCTGACAACACCCAAAACTGGCCGTCGATGGCTTGGGTGGTAGTGGCTACCATTGGTGGGAAAAGGAAAGGGTGTTGGCATTGGCGGAGGGGGAAGAGGCTGGTGGTAGTTGTTGAAGGAGGCCCCAGAAGTGACAACAATGGCGGGAGGGCCAACGACGGTGGCTGTGTGAGAGGGAGGAAGTTGCGATGGCTTCTCAAACCCTAAGCCTTGCTCTTGATATCATTTAAAGTCAAGAAAAGGAATAGACAAAGAGATAGTTGTATTGCTAGGGCCCATCATCCTTATAGGACTAGGATTAAATGGGAAAATACAATAATGGCTCTAACACATACATCACACAAGCACTAACACTTAAGAAAGAGAAATTTTATGGAAATATCATGGGAATAAGTTTTGATCCACTAATCAAGCAAACTCAGCTAATACCAACAAGCAGCTCTTTTCTTGCTCCTCCATAGAAGTTTGTTGGAATGCCTTTTTGTCACAGAAAGAGAGGTCTTTGAAACAGACAGGGATTCATGTAACTCTGGCTGCCATGCTCTCACAGACATGGTACCAAATGTCGACGTGTGTCGTCAAAATGTCACTGACACATGTCTTATTTTTTATTTACTGATACAACTCTGACATGGTATCGACATGGAAGTTTTCTAAACAAATATGGATTTTTTTTATTATGTTTCTACCAACATACTGATAATTTACCGACATGTATCTATTTTTTAACTTATCGAAATCCAACACGAAATCGATATTTAAAATCTTGCTCGTAGATGACCCCAAACAATGAATAATGACTCAGGTTATACTCTGACAGGAATCATGTCTGCTTTATTCTGCATGTTGATAACTGACTGTAATTACTGATGCAAGTAAAGCAACCAAATTTATTGTTGGGCCTACATTCTTATGAAGCTTGTTGAGGGAAATTTCTCTTTCTGGAAAACAATAAAATTGGCTTAGTGTGGTTTATTTTTATTTGTTAAATTCACATTTTTTTACTTGTTATTCCTTAGGTCTCTGCCAAAGACATCCAGGGAGGATTTTGAACTTATATTTAGTGAACTTGATGCTAGTGGTGATTTCAAGGTACGGTTTTCTCTATTATTTTAATAATCAGTAATTTATAATCCTGATTACAACAACAACAGCAATAAATAAAGTCCCGAAGAGAATCCTGTGTTGTCAAATACAAAGTTTTAATGATAATGCAAAAGACCAGTCATAGTAGGGTTCAAGTTTTTTTTTTGTTGTTTTTATGTTTTGATTTATTGAGGATTTTAGTTATTTTTTCCAATCAATTTGTGTCTATGCCTTTAAATTACAGTTCTATTCATCTATTTGTGTTTGTACATGTTTAGCATAAAATTGTGGCAAAAGGGTATATATGAATCTCTTTTATGTATGAATCCTCTGGGATAATGCATGACTTGCATATTTCTTTATTGGTGTTTATGATTTACAAACTGTCATTCTTCCTTGTCCAAATGCTCAAATGCAAGACATGTAAACTGACAAACCCTACTTTGTCTTGTATTACGGTTTAGGGATAGCGCATTACATGTAGAAACTTCGATGCTTGTAAACCAAGCGTTACAATAACCAAGATGTGTTCTGCCTCCAAATCTTTTGCAAAATAGTGTTGTGTATGTTGGACTTCCAAATGATACATTTTCTGCCAAGAGTGAAAACATTATTTGGTTGACATTTTATCTAGAGTCCTGCAAAGTCTAAATAAAACACAGTCTATAACCTGCTTCAGCAAGCCATTCTTGTGGTACATATGCCACATCCTTTTTATTGACTCTCAATGTCATTTTCCAGGATTTCTATGCATCTATGATCTAGACTAGCAAAGTACTGAGGTTTCTTATGAAATAGAACTAAACCTTAGTGCTAAGGGATGAACGAAGTTAGGGTTGGAGAGACAGGGCAGTGGTGAGAGAAGGTTGGGATGCGACGAACAACGGTCACACCAATTGGAACTGGTGGTTCCGGTGGGATCGGAGCATGGTGGCAAAGGAGGCAACAGGACTGAATGCTGTTCCATTGGGTAACGGGTCGAGCATAGTCAAAATGGCTGTGGAGAGAGTCAAAGACGTCCCAAGACAATTGAAGAAGCTCTGAAGTATGTTTGAAATGTTTCGAGAAGGGTCACTGGCAAGCGGCCTGTTGAAATCCCCTCACAAATTATCCCATGAACAAAAGGTGGTAATTTGTCCAATAGTGTGCTTGGACCGAAGAGTACCACAAAACTTATTATACCGTGACCATAGAATCAAACGTCGGTTTCTTGTCGGACTTCGGTCCGACAAAAATAGGAAACGTATTGGACATCGGTGGAAATGTCGGTGGAAACGCGGTAAATTTACGGAAGTCCATGGAAATGATAAAAAAACTTTGAATTTTGATTTGAAACTCTTAGATAAGCTAAAGTAAGTAATAATCATTGTACCCCTGGCTTTAAAATCCACA
>JAMKQA010043712.1:0-13458 GCA_024699735.1 Posidonia australis | reverse complement strand
CCCTCCTTCATCTTCAAAGAGAACAATCTTTGTTTCAAAAGTAGTTTGTTTGTCAGTGACTTGGTCATATAGAGTAATTCCAGTTTCTACCACAGTCCCAAAGATGTGCTCTCATCAGCAACTTCAATTTTAATTTCATTTGACAGGCAAAGAAAAATAGTAGAATGTGCTTTCTCCTCCTGTTGAGCATATTCTGTGGAATTCTTATCAAGATCTGATTACTTATTCAATGGGGACCAGATGCCCTGTTGTTTCAGCAAAGTCTTCATCTTGATTTGCCACAGGCTAAAACTATTGTTCCCATTGAATTTATCGACCTTCATTCTAGGAGTAGACATGATTTCAAATGCCAAATTCCACAAGCACACACGAACATCCAAAATGAAGCAAGTATACAACAAACTCCCACCAAGTAATTCAAAGACACCAAAACAAATAATTCTGCCAAAAGATTGCTGAATATATGCAACTACATAACTGATTTCACCCAATTTAAATCAACCACGAATCTTGTTCAAAAAATTCCAGCAAGTGTTGAACTGAATTGCAAACCAATCAGAGGTATATTACAAATGAATTCAAGCCACAAATGAATATGGAAACAATCCAGCACACGAATATGGAAACAAACAAATTTCAGAATTTCGTTTTTCACCCAATTGATCAACAAAATGCCAAGAACAATATCTAATTTTATGCTCCATGAAAAAGCCCCAAATTTCTTCCACAAACAGAGCACAATATGAGGAAGGATCAGAGGACTTACAACCATATTCCAGCAAGTGGAATACCAGCAATACACGACCAAAGATGGGGTGCGCGGCTGAATGGTGACCGGCGGCTTCTCCTTGTTCCAACTCTTCCCACGAGCAAATACACGGCCAAAGCACCTTCAACAAGCTCTGGTACCACTTGTTATGCCCAAAGGAGCCCAAGCACAGTGGATTCAAATAGGTTTGGCACGTGTAGAAGGGAAGAAAAGTGAAGCACTTACTGTAAAAACTCAGCAATACCCTAGCCGTCCACCTAGGGTTTCCATGCACATCCAAAATAGCAATCAACACACAAACAAAGCTTTTACGTGGTTCCCCAAAGGTGGGTACGTCCACGGGTGTCTCTCCTTGGTTGCTTACTAACTTCAAATGGTGGAGTACAAGAGAGGAGGAAGGAGGAACAAAGGGATGGCTATACCTAGGGCTTGTAGAGCCTCCACACGAAATCTCGTCTTGTTGTCTTACAAAAGAGCCAACCCTAATAAGAGCATTTGGATGGCCTTATATAGTGGCTAATCATCCATGACAAAAATGCCCTTACAAACAGATATAAGATTCAAGACACATTCACACACCTTGTGTGGGTTGCGATGCAGGAAGTGATGATGATGCAGCAAATGCAATGAAATGTTGCGCACATGATGTGAAACATGCCATGTCGAGCAAGTGGATTCAAGGACAAGTCACTAGCACCCAATGCTACGAAAGGCATGCTAAGCACCTTGTGCGGGGTGTGATGTTGGATGTGATGATGATGCAGCAAATGCAATGAAATGTTGCACACATGATGTGAAACATGCCATATTGAGCAAGCAGAGTCGAGGACAAGTCACTGGCTCTCAATGCTACGGAAGGCAAGCTAAGCACCTTGTGCGAGGTGCAATGCTAGGTGTAGAAAGGAGCATGATGTTGTGATGCTACATGGCGATTTGCAAGCAGTGTTGATGCTTTGAGTATGCAAGGTGGTGTGATGCGATGCAATAAGATCATTGCCTACTTGATAACATGCAATGATATGCCATGGAATGCAGTTCAATGCGATTAAATGTCATGCCCATGCAGGGGCGTGCAATGATATAAGGTGGATGTCATGAAGTGCAATAGTATGTTATGCTTGTGTAAGGTCATGTGATGATATGAGTTGAAATGAAATGTTGTATCTATGCTAGGGGCATCATAAGTTGACAAACTCATCATCAGATAGTTAGGACTATTAGCTCGATGATAAGTTAATAGACTCATTACCAAATAGTTAGGGCTATCAACCCAAAAATGTGAGGGCATGGCAAGGACTGACGAGCTTGCCAACCAGATAGTTAGGGCTATCAGCCTAAGAAAGGGCATGGCAGGGACTGATCCTACCTACTAGAGGATGAAGCACAATGACCAGCCAATGAGCCTATCAATCAAGAGGGACTGTCATGGATACACGATCATGTCAACATGGAACCAAAGGTAATGGGAATGCTACACTAGACGATGTGGAAGAGGTTCAAGGACGATCCTATGGCAATTAGGGTTGCCAACCTAGAGGAAAGGCGAGACGATACTAAAGGGCAGCCAAGATGCCCCTAGTATGGAAGGGGAAAAAGTAAGCCAGTGAGCCTACTGATCAAAAGAGGGCGAAGATGGGAATACCACGCTTGAAAGCATAGCAGAGGTTCAAAGACAAACCCATGGCAATTAGGGGTGCCAGCCCAAAGGAAGGGTGAAAAGATACCAAAGGGCAGCTAAGATGCCCTTGTTATCGAGGGGATGGACAAAGTTGGAAGGATGCAAGGGGCAGCTTGTGAGATACCAAGGCAAAACAGATGACCCTAGTATCGAGTCAAGCTACTGCAAGAGCTGTCGAACACCACTCGAGGGTGTATAATGGTCTCAGAACAAGCATGGATGCTTTGTCAAAGAAGGTAAGGTGTAGACATGTAGATTGTTACAAACCACTCGCGATGGTGGGTGGACGGGATAGGATGAGAGCGAAAACAAGGATGGAAGGAAAAGGGAGGAAACAGGAGATCAGGTTGTGACTAGAGGGCACTCTAGATCATCGGAAGGGATGAGATTGATGTTAGTTGGGGGAAAGGAACGATGCTTGCTCTGCGAGGGACTATTCTGTTCTACTACTTGTTCATCCGTTGTATTTTGACTATTCTGCATTGGGTTGTGCAATCATTGGGCATTCCTCAGTAGTGTTGATGGAACTTGATGGATTACGGGAGAGTTGCTGCCAATGCTGCTGATTTTGCAAGTCTAAGTAGCCTATGTGTTGACCAGTGCCCTTGTGGTGGTGCACTCTGACTAAAAAGCAACTGAAATGCCACCAGTTGAAAACGTTCAGTGAAGACTTGCAATGCAATGCAATAGACAAGCCGAAAGATTCAAGCAGGCAAGGTAGATGGAATTGATTATTAGGGTGGATTCATTTATTGTAAGCACACAAGTTAATGGATCAAAGATGACTATTACGGTTGTTGGAGCAAGTATAAATGCTTATTGATTAGATGTAGTGATTTTATATTTGTTTCTGGTTGTTTTGTATTTTTTTTTTGAGTGTTTTATTTACCCATAGTTAGGCTAGAAAGCTATATGCCTATTGGAGGAGGAGGACGCTCTTGACTTAACTGGCCCTATAGAGATTCAAAATCTATAGGTGGCTCTGGGGCAAGTGGTGGCGTTCAAGTTCACTATGGAGCAGTGTGATGGACTAGACTCCATGCCAAACTCTTTAGGTCTTACACTACTTTTCTAAGATCACTACTATTTTTTTTGCTCCCTCATAGAGGCATGAATTCGCTCTATCCATGGCTTGGAGGTAATAAGTGCCTGGTTTGGCCTAAAGGCTTTTGCTGCAGGATAGGGGGCTACTCCTTCGAAGGTGTGAATCTTCCTAGGTGCATACTCCAACTCCTCTCTAAGATAGGGTAGTGGTAGAGCTACGCCGCACACTTTTTGTTCTTAGTCTAACTTCTATCTTTGCCTTTTGTCTTCTATTTCTTCGATGCCCATGCAAATGTATTTTTCTATTCTTGCTCACTCATTTAGTCACTCTAGCATTTTATCTCCCTCTTGGAGGTGTAGGGCCCTTACAGAGTTTGAATACTTTGTCCAACTCTGATGGATGGTGAGTCCCCCACTAACTTGGTTGTTTGAGAAGTGCCAACTGAGGAAGGGCAGTCTAATCCTGTGACTCTTGGGCCTGATTATCCGTTATAATTGTAAACAATGTAAGTAATTGTTATATTGTATAAATGGTTTATTATTGGATAATCTGTTGTTTCTTGTAAGTGTGAGGGTTTGGTTAGCTTTCTGTGCACCTATTTGTGATTTGGGGCCAATGTGGAGTCCAATTTGAGGATGCATAGTTGCCTCGGGTTGCGTGCCTATCTTCTCTCCTTTCTTTCCTTTCTTTCCTTTCTCTCTCTCTCACGAGCTCTCCCCATGTTGGTCTCCTTCTTCTTATTCCCTAAAAGTGTGCCACCACAAACGACATCCTATGCCTCCCCGTCCCTTCCGACGCAATGCGGAAGGAGGAGGAGATAAAATGGGGAAGGGAAAGGGAGGTAGGGCGGTCGTGAGAAAACGAGGAAGAGGGGGGAAGCGGTGCACGAATTGGAGGAGTGTGGTTGTCGCGTGGTTCACCATTGGAAGAGCTTCGTGGGGGTGACGAGAGGTTCACCGGAGTGTGGAGGAGGTCGCTGGAGTGCCACCTGAGGTACACGACCCTCTTCCTCTCTCGTTTCCACGTTTTCAGTTTAACATGTTAAATGCATGAAAATGAGAATAAATGCATGTAAAATTGTAGAAAAATAGTAGAATGGTTGAGAATGTGATGGATAGCATGAATATATAGATATCATGTGGTTAGGATGAAATTTGGTGGATTTATGCGAATTTTAGGGATATATGCTATAGTGTTTTGTAACGAGCTTCACCCCGTTACAATTTTCATATGACTTGCATAATGAATGGATTCAAGAATGGTTTGAGGGGTTTTGAAGTAGACTCAAGGGTCTACACCTCATGATTTATCCATGTTTTATGATGTACGTTTGTGGGGTTTGCTAAATGCTTCCACTTCCAACGAATGAATGGTTTGTTGGCATGGGTTGTGTGCAAGAACACAGGAGATTTGACATGCTGATCTGGGTTCGGCATACCAAATCCCTGTCAGTTTGTGCAGGACTGCCTGGTATCAGTGATTTTCGATATACCAGATTTGTATTCGGTCTACAATTTTTAACCCCCGGCCCATATGAATAAATGGGCATAAATGATGGAAATAAATGGTTTTTAAGGAATAATGAGCATGTGTTAATAGTGTTTTCCCCATGTAAATGTTATGAAGGAATATGGAATTCAAATAAGTGTATTTGGAAATGGTTTCGAGCTTGGAGCCCTAAAAATGAAAGAAAGTGATTAAATGTGTGGTTTTTGGGCATGAGACCCAATTTATGATTTTAAAGTATGATTTTTCTTGATTTGAGTTGGGACCCCAATTGAGGGTCATGTGTTGCACGGAAAAGATTCTTGCAACGAAGGAATGAAATGGGAATGGTTTTAAAAGGAAAAACTCAAGAGTTTTGAAAATAAAACACTAATAATGTGTTGTGGAAATCACAGGGGTTGGTGTCGGCAATATGGTAGGAGAACGATACTCCAAAGTAACCAATTGTCAGATACGACTGTGATTGCTAGTGTGGGGCCACGAGTGGATTGTGTCGACAAATTGTAAAACATCAATTGTTAGACACGACCGTGGTCACCAATGTTTGTGATGGTGTACGCTGAGCCTAGGTTATTGAACCTAGTTGTTCGAGTCATCGATGGGACATCAGATAAAGATGTATCCCCATATATATATGAAAAGAATTGAGGCCGGTTGGCCAAGGCGGTGTCCTCCCACACGGGGGACTTCACCGCGATAGTTTAGGGAGGTAGGGGAAATGATTTCCTCACCTACTACTTGTGTGCCTGGTTACCCTTGATCAATGTAAAATCAAAAAAGAAAAGTGGAAATGAATAAGAAAAGTGAGTGGTTTTGTGAAAAAGGAATTGGCTAGGATTAGACTTGTGATTGGTCCTAAAAACCTAAAATTTAATAAGAATTGTGTTTTAACCAATTACTAGCCAATGTTTGTGATTTTCGTTTTGAGCCCTACGAGGTATTGTGTTTTAGACTGGACCTGGTCAAGAATGCGGTTTCTTGAGATATGAGAATGGTTTTAAAAATATATAAAAGAAAGAGATATGAGTTTTGAAAGTGGTTTTCGGTTTGGGAAGAAATCCCAAGCATTGAAAACAAAGATGAGTTTTGGGAAAGACTATGATTTTGGAAACAAATTTCAAATGTTTAAAAAGAAATGAAACAATGAGTTTTGAGAAAAGCATAGTCTTGGGAATAGATTTCCATGTGATTTCAATGGAAAAAAGGGAATGATGTTTTAAAACAGATTTTTAAAAACCAAGTTTAATAAATTAAAGTTGTCTTTTTAGTACTTTTGTCGGATTTGGTTGTTTATGTGTTTGGGGCACGTACTGGGTGACTTAGATGTCACTCACGCATGCTTTGGTTGGTTTTCAGGTGTAGGTCAAGTGTGGTCGAGTTCCATTGCTAGAGTAGAAGCTTCTAGCTACACATCGTTTCCTGGAGGTAAGACTTAGTTACAGTTATTTAATTATTGTTGTAATTAGTGTAATTTTGCTTATGATACTATGATCTTGGTAATGTGCCCAGGATCAAGGCATTACAAATCCAAATACAGGCTAGCTTTCTAATTTTCGTCATCAGACATGGGTTGTAAGCATGCAAGATAATGTTTTTGTTGTTTTCTGATTTTCTGATTTTTTGGTTTTTGAGAGTTTTTTGATTTTTGTGTTTTTGCTTTTTTGATTTTTTTGTAGTTTATTGTTTATTATTATTATTATTATTTTTTAAATGCATGAGGATGATGATGTAGAACAAGAAATAACAGAGACAATAGTGGAAAAGGATACAACTTTGATCCCTAATGTTGGCTACTTTATTGATGTTAATGGGGCCATTGGAATACGACAATGACAATGACTGAAATTGTGGATGGGTCTGCAGGAACTGTTACTTGTGGATGCGATTTGGAGATGGTTGAGGTAGATGTCGTCGTGTCCATTCACATCAACACCTTTTGTTGTGATCACTAATTTTTTGTAGATGATGTGATCCGTCCACGAGGTTTCGTTGATGATGGATCTCGTGATGATGACGAGGTCTATGGTCGTAGGTTCACCGACTCACCGAACTGACAGTTGGATGTCATTCGGTGGTTTCCATGTATGACATAGCTTCTTTCTCTTCAAAACAAATAGTTCTAGATTAGATAAGGGTGTAATAAACAGAATCAAAATAAACAATGAAAGACATAACTAAATGCACGAAAATATTAACCGGGGATTGTCCTCGCATGCATATGCTATGGGTTATACTAAAATGCAATATAAGAATGAAATAAATGCAAGGAATAAATTGGAAACAACTCCTTCACCCTCACGCACTATGGAGTGGGTGGAAGAAGCGGAGGCACGGACATTGCTCTAGGATAGGAGGAAAAGGGGTTGGAATATGTGGGACTCTCTTTGAATTTCGGCAAGGCTTCACCAAGGTAGGAATCTCTAGCCAACCCTCACTTAGAATCTCTACGGCCTCCTTGACCTCAAGGTCTAGGGGTCTATTTATAGATACCAGGATGTAAAAAATCTCATCAAAATGTATTTTGGAAGCTTCTAGAAGCAAATAATTTGAAAATGGGATATTTTGAACTCATTGCTCATGGAGTAGTGACACATCCAGATGTGTTGCCACATGGATAGGCAACGGTCGAGGATATATTATCTTTCTATGTAGGAAAATTGACGAAAATATCTCTATGGGCCTAGTCGCCACTCATATTAGCGTCAGCTTCTAAATATCTCCACGTTTAAAATAAAAATCCAAAACTTATTCAACAAATATCTAGCGACTATAAACAACTCATCTTGATATTTTTAAACTCTCTTCAAATTGCTAGAATATTCTAGAAAATATTTGAATTCAAAATCTAATTTGAAATCCAAATACATAATCGAATTCATTTTTGAAAGATAAAATCATTAATAATTACGAGAATTATGTTAAATATATCTATAACGAATTCCAGTCTTGTAATTTGGAAATTAAGCACATGTTGAAATTATCTTTTTTAAATTATAAATAATTCTAGCATTTTAAAAGTCATAATTAATATCATATCTTGTTTTAAATCATGATAAAAATATATGATATTAATCTTGACGTCACCCATTCTTCTAGAATTTTTTGGAATTATCTGGCATTGTTAAGGATTTATAATAATACTCCACAAATAAATAAGTACTTAGAAAATCCTAGAAATTGGAATAGTTATGGGAAAAATCATGATAATAGTTATAAATATCTCATATATTATATTAAAGCGTGGGATGACAAATTATCTTGACGGAGATGTCCAGGAGGTTAGGCGTCTGCTGATGTGGTGCCAAAACTTCTCGTCGCCTCTGTTGGATGTGACGGGATATGTTGCCTACTTAGGTGTTGGCTAGACTTGTCACCTATGTCAACGGCACCATATTGGTTTTTTGCAATTTACCCTCTGTATTTTACATTAAATCCACAAAGATTCCTTAGTAGTTCGGAAAATACTCAGAAATCACATGAAATCATAAAAAACATCTTCTTCAAGCTTAGAGTACTCAGATCTGCTACTAATTTGAGTAAGATGAGAGTGTTAGCTCTGTCACAACTAGCGACTCATATCAAAACCTTTCAAGGGATCCAAGCCTGCCACTAGCTTAAATGGGTTAGCTTTGTCGCATTTAATAACCTTGAACCAAGTAAAATCAACAATGTTTCTAAAGAAAATATGAAATATTTGGAAGATAAAGTAGAAGATCCCTAGCCTCGTGATCTAGGGTGCCTCACATGTTCCTATCCTAGATGGCCTTCGAGAAATGCAAAAATAGGATATCTACAGATACTCCTCCTTGGAGGTGATCTTGGAACAAGATTGGCTCCACAGTAAGAATGATATCTCCTTTGAGCATTTCCTAGAAAGTGGAGCTCGCTCTCAAACGGTCTGCCACATTTGGATGACTAAAGGAAGAATAAAAGAGGGAATAGACTCAGTTTCAGAGCTATGTGTCACAACCGAGTGGTTCATTTAACATTGCCATCATATTGAAGGCTCAGTCATGGAGGAGTCAAGTTAGTTTCAGAGCTATGTGTCATAGTTGGTGTCGAGTTCATGTCAACCATGTAGAGATGTCACTTCAATAAAGTAGAAAGTAAGGATGGCCGTGGGGCATAACCTTAGCGCCAACTAGGAGTGAAAAGGAGATGATCGTGGGGCAAGTACCCTAGCGTCGATCGAAAATAAAAATGGGTTTGTGGCTTCTCGTTTTAGAGCTTACTTGGATTGGAAGAGCAAAAGGATAGGTGGGACTTAATTAGTTCTTGGAGGGTCACATTTTTAGGGTTTCTAACTCTCTTGAAGTACAATGCTTCATTCGTGCTCCACTTCCAATGCATGATACCTAAATGAATGGATGCATGATTCAAGCAGACAAATGCAGATGCAAGGTTGACATACAATATGCAATGAATGGTCCATATGACAGGTTAGGCCAGCATGGTACGAGTGGTCCCTAGCCATATAAACATATGCAAAAATACATAAATGCAAATTATTGTGGTCAAGTGTCTTCCATTCGCGAGTGTGACTAGTACTCTTGGAAAAGGACCATCGTCCCACAACTCAACTTATTAAGTAAAGGAGTTCTATGCATAAACAAACCAAGTGAGGGAGTGAACCCTTCCTTTGCCAAACCAGAGTTTTGTCTCTTAGTCAGAGTTGTGTGTCGTATACACGATAGGGAATCCAAAGGCCAAAGCCTGTTACTTGATGCAATACAAGGTTGGGACTTTAATGTGTACACTAGGACTTGATGTAGCCTCGCGATAGGACAGATGTGATGCACATAGAGGGACTTGATGCAACCTCATAGTGGAATTATGCTGTGATGTGCACGGTAGGACTTGATGTAGCCTCACAGTAGGACATATGTGATGCACACAGTGAGACTTGATGCAGCCTCATGGTTGAATTATGTGCACAATGGAACTTGATGTAGCCTCATAGTATGATAGATGCACCTGTGCGACAAGATAGTAGGGGCCAATGCTTTTGGTCGCCGGTCCGTGTGTCGTTGATGCTCTAGTCTCCGATCTTATTGCCATCGTGAAATGTCACCTCTTTATTAGGCACTAGGTCTAGTTGCCTTTGATGGAGGTGACGAGAACTATCTCTTTCATTCAAGCTCAAACTGAAGTTGCTTTAACAAGGGCTTACAAATAGAGGTCCTAGGGACCTTTCAAACATCATCCTTCCCCTATTTTGAGATTTGTTCCTCCCTCTTGCTTTAATCATGAAGCTTCCCTCTTTCTCTTCCTCTCTTCTTACTATGACATCTAGGCCTGATTATCCATTTTTATTTGTAAACCATGTAATTGATTGTTATATTGTATAAATGGTTTATTAATGGATAATCTGTTATTTCATGATTGTGTGAGCTTGTGGTTGGTTGTCTGTGCGCCTGTTTGTGATTTGGCACCAATGTGGAGTCCGGCTTGAGGGTGCACATTCGTCTCGATTTACGTGCTTGTCTTTTCTTCCTTTATTTTCCTTCTTTTTCTCCTCTTTTTCCTTCCTCTCAAGAGCCGCACACTTTTTCCGTGTCTCCTTCCCTTCCCCGACCCATGCCACCAGTGACACTGGTCTGTGCCTCGCCGTCTCCTCCTATGCGATGGGCGGTCGGCGCGACGCGGGTGGACAAAAGGATAAGGGGAGGCCGCGGCATGCAGAGAGAGGAAGGGGTGATAGAGAGAGGTGGAGAGGGAGAGGATCGACGTGTAACCGAGGAGATGGTGAGCCACTCGTATGTTCCGCCAGCAGAGGAGGCTTCGCCGGGGCACGAGGAGGTTCGCCGGAGGGCGGGGAGGGTCACTGGGGGCTGAGCCAGGTACGCGACCCCTTTCCTTTCCTCCGTTTGGTGTTTTGTTAACAGTAGGTTAACTGCAAGAAAAATTGTGATAAATGCATGAAAAATCGTAGAAAAATAGTAGGGATGATGGATATGAGATAAATGATGGGAACGTGTAGGGATCATGCTAGATTGTGTGAATTTCGTGAGTTTTGGATAGATATGCCCTAAATGTTTTAAGGTTTAACTCTAAGCATGTTTCCCTTTTGAATTTATATCTCCTTGTATGGTTGATGGAATCATGAATGGATTGTGGGGTTTTGAAGTAGACTCGAGAGTCTACACCCTGTGATTCACTTGTAATTTATGGTGTATGTTTGGGGGTCCGATCGGGACTCCAACTTTGGGTGAATTCCGCTACTGCGAACAAGGGTGTGCCCTGTCTGCGAGGAATTCAGTATACCGAAATCCTGATAGATTAAGCCAGATACTTGATATCGGCAGACTGAAAACACTCGGTTGACCGATTCAGGGGATTTCGGTATACCAAAAATGTTCGACATACCGAACCAGGGAATTTTGATATGCCGAACTGGAGATTCGGTCTACCGTTTTTGCCCTGAGTCTGGTATGCATGAATGTGGTTTTGAATAAAAGATAAATGGTATTTTGAGCATGTGTTGATGATGTTTCCCCATGTAATGACATGGAGGAATGTGGGACCCAAACAAATAGATTTAGGTGTGATTTTGGGTTTGAGACCTTATAAATAAATGAAAAGATGGTTTTATGTGGTTTTGGGCATGAGACCCAATTTATGATTTTAAAGTATGGTTTTAATGATTTGAGTTGGGACCCTAGTGGATGGTCGAGTGTTGCAAGGAGTCAAAGTCCTGCAATGAAAAGAACGAAATGAAATGGAAAATGGTTTTGAAATGGAACACTAATAATGTGGTTGCCGAGCTCATAGCGGTGTCGGCTGAGCCTAGGTTTTCATACCTAGTTGTTCGGGTCACCGACGGTGTAGGCTGAGCCTGGGTCATTGTACCTAGTTGTTCGGGTCACTGAGCTCGTAGCGATGTAGGCTGAACCTAGGCTTTTGAGACTAGTTGTTCGGGTGATCGACAGTGTAGGCTGAGTCTGGGTCATTGGACCTAGTTGTTCGGGTCACTGACTGGGGCGTCAGACAGAGATGTATCCCCGTGCACTTATGAAAAAGAAATTGAGGCTGGTAGGCCAAGGCAGTGACATCCCGCATGGGGAATTTCATCGTGGCAGTGCAGGAAGGTAGGGGAAGGATGTCCTCGCCTACTGCTTCTGTGTCTGGTTACCTTTGATCAAGGTAACAACGGTAAAGAAAAGTGGAAATGAATAATGAAAGAGAAATGTGATTTGGTCAAGATTGGACTGATGAAATGGTCCTAAAAATCCTAAAAAGAAATGATGATGTTTTAACCAGTTGCCAGCCAGTGTTTATGCTTTGCTTTTGAGCCAAATGGGGCATTGTGTTTAAGTTGGATCTGGTCAGAAATGTGAATTCGAAAGTGTGTTTTGGGAAGAAATCCCAAATATTGAAAAGGGAAATGTTTTGGAAAATGAATTCCAAAGGTTTTTGAAAGAAATGTAAAGGAAAGTTTTGAAAGAAAAAGTGGTTTTGAAATGAATTTCCAAATGTTTTGAGAAAAGAAAAGGAAACAAATCTTTTGAAAAAGCATGGTTTGAGATTGAATTCCCAAGTGATTGTCTAATAAAGAAAGGATGATTTTCAAAAAGAGAAAACCAAGTTTTGAAAAAAATGAGATTTATGGTTTTGCCGAGGTTTTGTGGTTTGTATGTTTTGGGGCATGTACTGGGTGACTTAGATGTCACTCACGTGTGCTATTTGATTTTCAAGTGCAGACCGTGTGCAACCGAGTTACAGTGCAGGAGTTGGAGCTTCTAACCACACATTGTGATCCTGAAGGTGAGCCTTAGTTACAGTTATTTGTTGTTTCTTTAATTAGTATAATTATGCTTGATACTGTGTTTTGGTAGCGTGCCCATGATCGGGGTGTTACACTTACTATGGAGAAGGTGGCTATGGTGCCCAACCATCTGATGAGGGCTTTTCTTGAGGATGAGGTATGTTTGTTGATTCCATAATTGTAGTTTTCCTTGTTCCTCTTATTGTCTTGCATGCTTCTGTGCTTAGTTGTTGGGATTGTAGGTTATTATCAACCTTTAAGAATGTCTAAACTTTCACAACTCCTTCCGTTATAGTTTGTCATAGGTGTCATGCTTGCTCAATCGTGTGGAGGACAACAAGCACCTTTATGGGTGTAGTGGCTTCAAAAATTTGTTGGATTTGGTACATATTCCTATGCCATGGCCTCCTTTGCATGCATTGATGGCCTTCTGGAATAACTCCTCAAATACGTTTAATTTTCTCTACAGGGAAGCATTGACTACTATTGAAGAGACTACCTCCCTTCTAGGCCTTACAATGGAATCCGCGGCAACATCGAACGATTGTTTTGCAATATCAGTTGTTGTAAATATGTCTTGAATTATATCTTTGTTTAGGGTTAGTTTGGTCATTTGACCAGTTAGGTGCCCTAGTATTTAAGAAGGCTAAGGCACAGAATATGTAACCTCTTTGGCATAATGTAGCCCTATTTTG
>JAMKQA010043711.1:0-12657 GCA_024699735.1 Posidonia australis | reverse complement strand
CGATGATGATAAATCACTCCAAATGATGTAACTTTGATTACACTTATGCAATATCTTAGCATTATACATTTGACCTGGGATAAAAGAGTGATATTCCTAAGCATAGGACACACCCCACACATCATGCACCTATTAGCATAAGGCACTTAAACATGGCATGGCATATCGCCCACGGGCATATATAGCAAAAGGCTGAGAAGTCGACATTTCATTGGAGAAATCATAGAAGACCGATTTTATCGGGCGTGCGAGGGTGCCTAACACCTTCCTCGTGCGTAACAGGGATCCTTACTCGCATTCTGGTTATTTCGTAGACTTGTCTTTGTTGCTTTTTGCATGATTTTTCATGTGTTTGGTTTTCCTTGTCTTCCATAATAGATTAGGTGGCGACTCCTTTTATTTTACTTTTTCGACGTGATTTTTGCCGACCGATTTTGCATTCTTTTGCGGAATCTCCTCGCTGGCATGGTTACAAAAATGTGCGGCTAGAAGCTCTGACTCTGGCATTGGAACTCGACTACACACAATCTGCACCTGAAAACCAAACAAACACGCGTGAGTGACATCAAAGTCACTCAGTACGTGCCCCAAACATACAAATAGCAAAAATCCAGCGAAATGTCAAAAAAATGCAATTTTTAATTTATAAAACTTAGTTTTCTTTTGAAGATCCAATTTAAAACATCCTTGTCCTTTCCTTTGAAATCATTTGGAAATCTGTTCCCACACTATGCTTTCTCAAGATTCACGTTTTCTTTTCTTTTTGAAACATTTGGAATTTTGTTTTCAAAACCACATTCCTTTTCCAAAATCCATTTTTTGCTTTCTTTTTACCCTTTTCAAAACCTTTCTCATACTTTGAGAAATCCACATTTCCGACCAGATCCAGTCTAAAACAAAATGCCTTATAGGGCTCAAAACCAAAATCACAAATACTAGTTGGGAACTGGTTAAAACACAATCATTATTTCATTCCAGGATTTTAGGACCATTCCTATGTCCAATCCTAACCAAACCACATTTCTTTTTATTTCTCAAAATCTCATTCTTTTCTTATTCATTTCCACTTTTCTTTACTGATGTTACCTTGATAAGGGGTAACCAGGGACACAAGCAGTAGACGAGGACATCATTTCCCCTACCTCCCTACACTGTTGTGGTGAAA
Organism: Posidonia australis; assembly: GCA_024699735.1. NCBI lineage: Eukaryota > Viridiplantae > Streptophyta > Magnoliopsida > Alismatales > Posidoniaceae > Posidonia > Posidonia australis. The sequence continues at coordinate 11,492 of JAMKQA010043711.1, read as the reverse complement.
TTCCTCATGCGGGATGCCACCGCCTCGGCCAACCGGCCTCAATCTCTTTCATATATGCACGGGGATACGTCTTTGTCTGACGTCCCATTGGTGACCCGAGCAACTAGGTTCAATGACCCAGGCTCAGCCTACATGGTCGGTGACCCGAATAACTAGGCTTAATAACCTAGGCTCAACCTACATCGTCACGAGCTCGGTGCCCTGAACAACTAGGTTCAACGACCCAGGCTTAGCCTACACCGTCTCAAGCTCGGCAACTACAGTTGTATTTGGTAACTGGTTTCATTGGAGCCTCATACTCCCACCACGTTGTCAACACCAACCCTTATGGTCCCTTAACACATTATTAGTGTTTCATTTTCAAAACTCTTTAAGCTTTCCTTTTCATAACCATTTCCATTTTCATTTTTTTGGTTGTAGGAATTTGTTTCCATGCAACAGCTGACCCTCTTCTGGGGTCCCAACTCAAACCAAGAAAAACCATGCTTTAAAAATCATAAATTGGGTCTCATGTCCAAAATTACTTAAAAACCACACATTTATTCTCTTTTATTCAGTTTTAGGGCCTTAAACCAAAAACCACTCCCAAATACACCTATTTGGCTTCCATATTCCTCCATGTCATTTACATGGGAAAAACACCATTAACACAAGCTTATTGTTTATTTAAAACCTTTTATTTCCATTTTATATTCCCACCAAAATATTAGGACTAGGACAAAATCGACAGACTAAAACCAAGTTCGGTATACCAAAAATCCCTGGTTCGGTATACCAAAGATGTTCGGTATACCGAAACTTCCTATTTCGGTCGATCGGATCATTTCGGTCTACCGAAATAGGGATCCTGGCTTAATCTGTCAGGATTTCAGTATCTTCGGCATACCGAATACCGAATTCAATTCGACATACTGAATACTGAATTCAATTCAGTATGCCCGCAACCAGGGCATTCCCCTGTTTCGGTCGACGAAATCGCCAAAAGTGGGATCCTTAGTCGGACCTCCCAAACACACATCACAAAATACCAATAAATCATGGAGTGTGGACCCTTAAGTCTACTTCAAAACCCCTCAAACCATTCATGATTTCATTAACTACACAATCCACACGAAAATCACAAAGAGATGAAACTCAAAAGCAGCTACTGTAGCCTTCATCCCAAAATCTCGTATATCCGTACCAAATTCCATCCTAACCGCATAATATCTATGTTTTCATGCTACTCAACTCATTCTCATCAATTTCATTATTTTTCTACGATTTTACATGCAGTTTTCATCATTTCCATGCATTTAACTCATTTGCGAATAAATACAGAACAGAGGGAAAGGAGGGGTCGCGTACCTCTCCGGCGAGCCACCCCCTCACTCCGGCGAATTCCCCTTGCCCCGACGAAGCTTATTCCACCGGTGGACCTCAGAGAACCACCTCCAACTTGCGCACTTGTAACATCTGTGTCTGGCTTTTTCATTTAATATAAACCATGAAATTTCTTGTAATTATTGGTGTGTGGTTTATTAATGGTAAATCTAGATTGTGTTTGTTGGCTGTGGGCTCTCCCTGTGTTTTGTGCCCTTGGTTTCTCCCTTGTGGTATGATTTCTTTGACTAGTGGGTCTGTTTTGCTTTGGGACCCGTGTTTGGGTGTGACGCCCACTTGGGCTTGGACCCGGTCAAAGAGCCAACGATGCTCGTGACCCTCTGTTTTTCTTCTCTCCGCGCCCATGACCAAGATCGGTCCTCTCGGATGTGTGTGGGCTAGCGGGAGGGCTGCTTTTACCGTCCCTTCTGGAGCAGCGAGGCTGGCAGCGGACCGACGTGCTTCAAGGGATGGCAGGCGCGGAGGTGACTTTAAAGAGGGAGGCAGGTCGCGTGGGGTTAGAGGGGAGAACCAAAGATAGAGGGCTAGAGGGAGTGTGGAGGCTGAGGAAGGGTCGCGCGTCAGAAGAGATCGCACGAGTGTGGGGGTTGGCTGGTGCCGTGCACCGCCGGAGCTTGAGGACACACGAGGCTCGTCGAAGCTAGGTACGTGTCCCTCTTTCCTCTTCTTTTCCTCGGTTGAGGCATGTTAGGTTAAAGGAGAAAATCATGGAAAATGATGTTAGAATTCATGCAAAATTGAGGAAAATGTTGGGAATGATAGGAATAATGTGGTTATGTTGATATCATGTTGATTCGCGGGTGTTTTGTAAGATTTTCGTGGGTATTCTTGAAGCATGCTACAGTGATTGTGTTTGGGCTTGATGCCTTTGTGATTTTTAATAGAACAGCATGCTTAGCGGTTTTATGATCGGATTGTGGGGTTTTGAAGTAGACTTGGAGGTCTACACCCCATGTTTTATTGGTAATTTTCATGGCATGTTAGATGGGTCCGATCCTTACTCCCACTTTGGGGAGAAGAAACGGCGAAGGTCGGGGAGATTTCTGCAATCGCAGAAATTCGGTATGCCGAAATGCTCCCAAGTGGTTCCCTGGATCACTGATTCGGACGACCGAAGCATTTCGATCGACTGAATCAGGGGATTTTGGACGACCAGATGATTTCGGTCGACCGTTCTAACGGGGGACTGGTTTATCTGACAGGGATTCAGAATGCCGAATCAGGACCCTGAGCCATTATGGGAAATGTTTAGAAAATGTTGATAAATACATGATAAATGTATGAAATGCATGGAAATGACTTGTGAGATGATGCATGCATATCTGTTATTCTTTTATGGTGTTTTCCATGAGATTTTGACACATGAGTTATGTGTGTGAATGTGGACCCATGTGAGGGGTGTTTGCATGGTATAATGACCATGAATGAATGTGTGGGTTTAAAGACCACAGGTAATGAATTGATGCATGTGATTTGCAAAGAGTTTTATGAATGGAAAATGTTTTTGATAAATGTTTTGAAAAGACAAATCGCATAGGGGTTAGAGTCCCTAGGTGCTCGGTCACCAGGGCATCCCTAGGACGCACTCCGTGCTTGTACCCGTGAGGGTACATTTTGAGGCTGCGGTCGGGGCGGTTGAACTCCAGTGCGGGGTGGTTCACCACGGCACTGTAGTGTGGGTGTGGTGACATGGAATCCTCACCAGTTGCTTGTAGCCAGGTCGATCGCCTGTGGCCAGGGTGATGCGACTAGTTTTGGAATGGAAAAGTGTGGATTTTTGTGTGGACTAGTTCCTAGCCCAGATTTGTGATAAATTGTGCTTATGGCTTTAAATGATGTTTTGGGCTAGGAAACTAGATGGAATGACTTGCTTCTCCTGTGTTGAGAATAAAGGTTTATGAACGAGCATGAGGTTTTGAAAGAAAAGAAAAGAAAGTTTGAAATGCCATTGTTTTCCAAGTTTTTCTAATTGGACATGTGGTTTTGGCAATGGTAGTTTTCTGGCAATGTTTTTCATGGGTTTTAGCCCTATTTTTGGGGCACGTACTGGATGACATTCCTGTAACTCACGCGTGTTTTCCTTGTCGCCTTTGTTTCAGGTGCTCAGGTGTAGGAGTAGTCTAGTCTGGTGCATCGTTTCGAGCCACGATTGCCGCACACATGTCAGGGTGATTAGCTTTATTTATTTTATTCTGCCATTTAGATTCTTTTAGCTGCTCTTGGGTAGTTCTTGTACTGTTGTGTAGCACTGGGGTGTTATAGCACTGCTCTACCTCTCCTCTAGCTCCACAACTCACCCTTTCTCCTTCATTCGGCGCCTCCTTCTTCCCTCAACCTCCTTCCCTTTATATCTCCCTCTCCTCCTCACGTTGCGTCGACTACCCATCCCGTCGGAAGAGACGGGGTGACACGGGCTGGTGTCATTGGTGGCACGGGTCGGGGGAGTGGGGAAGAAAGGAGAGGAAGAGGATGAATGCTCGTGGGGGAGAGAAAGAGAGAGAGAGAGAGAGAGGAAAAGAAGGAAAGAAAAAGAAGAAAAGATAGGCACGCAAATCGAGGCGACTATGCATCCCCAAACCAGACTCCATATTAGTCCCAAATCACACCTAGGTGCACAGTAAGCCAACCAAATCCTCACAATCATAAGAAACAACAGATTATCCATTAATAAACCATTTATACTATATTACAATTAATCACATGGTTTACATTTAAAAATCGATAATCAGGCCCAGATGTCACACTTGCTACTGTCAAAATCAAGCAAGATATCAACCAATGTTGGCTAGCCAAATTCAGCAACTATAGCCTCTCATGCTGCCCGAAACAAGGCAAGCAGACAGTCCAAAAATCAACAACAAACAAGGCAAGTACAACAACCACTCTCTAGCCAACATTGGCAACCAAAGAAAGGAAAGAAGCTAACATAATGTCAGCCAACTATAGCCTCCTTGATGCCCCCTTTTTTCTATTTGAATACCCCTTTTCTCAACAATAGGGGACATACTCTCTTGTGCAACTTAGTATGTAGGTTTTCTTCTTGTTTTTACTTTCATGTAGACTTTGTAATTTCAAAATTCAAGCAGTGATAATGAAGTTTTCTCTCTAAAGATTTCATATTCTTCTCCATCCTTTCTACCTCCATCTTTAATTTAGGTAGTGTTTGGGTGGTGACTTCGCTCGTTCCTGTGACTACAGCTCCCATGATCGGGTGGTTTCCTCAAACAAACAACCAAGTGTTGAGAACGCTGCGGGAGAGAAGCAGAGCTGCAAACATTGTAGAAAATTTGAGGAGCGGCTGGGAGTAGCTCTTGCGGAGAGCTCGTCGATTCCATGTATGAAATCTCGTATATGTCCCTAACATTTACACATAATACCAATATAATCATCGTTTATTTACAGAAATAACATCCGATCGACTTCATGGCGTGTTGTAAATTAAGGCTGAAGGAGAGCTTTCGTAAGATGACGAATCCAGATCTATAATGTTTTTTTGTTGTGGGGGTCGAGGACCAGAGTGCAGTCGATGTTCCTTGAGCAGGGCAATCGAATTTGGTTGTAGATCTATAGATTCCTACAACTTGTTGTCGGGGTCGACAACCGGAGTTCACTCGTCGTGCCATCGATTTGACGACGATCTGACAATGATCGGTTAGACATCTTCCTTAGAGTTGTTGATCTCCTTTTTTCCCTAGAATCTAGTTTGATTTCCCTATTCCCTTGTTGATCTCCTATTTCTTGTGTTAGTTCAAGTAGATCCAACTTCCAACATGAATCTTGTGCTCCCAACATCTCAGATTTTTTTTTGGGTTGTGAATCACCCTTATTTGATTTTTGTGCTCTAACATGATTTTTCTACATGATTTGTTGTGATTGTGAATCGCCAACATGATTTTTTGAATTTTTTGTGACTATGCTACATGATTTGTTGTGATTGTGAATCGCTAACATGATTTTTCAAAATTTGTTGTGATTGTGAATCGCCAACATGATTTTTCAGAATTTATTGTGACTGTGCTACATGATTTGTTGTGATTTGAATTGCCAACATGACTGTGAATACCCAAAGTATTTGGATATTGGAAAAATCATGCTACGCAGTTGTTAGATGATTTTTAAAAAATTTAGCATTCAGCACACTCAATAAGAATGTTGTAGAAATAAATGGCTCTAGAAAGATGATAATCTTTAGCAAAAAGATATCACAATAGACTAGACCATTAGGTGAACTAACCAACTGTAACATCTTAGATTTTAGGCAGCAATTTAAGCCAAAAATTTAATTTGAGATTTCTCAGTTGTTGGATGCTTGAAGTGAGGTGTCTAATGTAAAACACTGGTTTACAGATATTCTACAATAGAAATAATGGATTCTGGCTTTTTGTGGTGTTGAATGCTGAGAATGGGGTGTTTAATGTAAAACGCCACATATACTCCGTTCAACACTTGCATGAGATTTCTATACCTAAGACGTTAGGCGCTTGGATTCATGTGTTTAACGTTGAATGCATATCAAGTAGGTGTACAATGCTCTGAAGTTGTATGTAAGAAGTCAAGCTGCCTATTCTTATAAGGGATGGGGGTGCACATTGAGGGACTATTCTCTCCTCCTCCTTCGGTTCTTCTTAGGTAAGCTAGGGAATTTAGGAGGGTTTTAAATGTCTTGTGAGAGAGAGCAAGCGAGAGAGAGAGAGAGAGAGAGAGAGAGAGAGAGTGAAAGAAGAGAGGAAGAAGAGAATGACGGAGAGAGATGGGTCCTTTGGTGGCTGTGGCCTGGTGGTTGAGCTCCAGCAACCTTCAGCCACTCTTAACGTTGAGCTTGGGCTGAGGAAGGAGAATCAGAAGAAGGAGAGGAGCTCTAGATCGTGGGGGAGATGCTTTGCATGAGTTGGGACCTCAAAAAGGTACAAACCCCTTAAGTTAAGGTTTTACAGTGTTTGTAAATTGGTTTTGAGAGTTTATCGTGGGCTTGGTGCTCCTCCACCTTTGTGTGATGGTTGTATGGTCTTTCAGAGGGGTTGTGTTTGATTTAAGGAAAGTTTTCAGTGCAGGAGAGCTTTTAGTATGTTGAACGACAACTTTGGGGCATTTAATGTTGGATGCCCAAGAAATGGAGTTCAACACCTTGCCCTGTTTTCCCCCTATTTTGAATGGTTTAATTAATGAATGGTAGTCATTGAGAATGTATACTGCAATTTATATGCCTTAAGAATTGCTAGTAATCCCATAGTTCTTTTGGAATAAGAGCATGCTAGAATTGATAGATTTTAGTGTAGCATTGGATGTCAGAGTGTTAAATGCCTAGAATACCGGTGTTTAACGTTGAATGCCATCTCCCTAGCGTTCAACACCCCTAGTTGTATTTATGCTAAGTTATGAGACTTAATTGATAAAAGGGAAATTGATAAATGATAGCATGCCATAATAATGAGAATAACAATTCAGATGAGTAATTTTAGCATGAGACTTTGGTTTGGTATATCGAACAAGTTCAGTATATTGATTTGTCCTTTAGTTTGGGACCGGAGTACTTGTTCGGACGACTAGTAGATTTTGGTCTACCGAATGAGGCCTAGAATCTGTTTAATGATGTTTTAAGTGTGATTAGTATGAATATGTATATAGTATGTATACATATTAATCTTGGAGAAATAATTTAATGAATACAATAATGATTAGGATAATCATTAGAATGGCTTTAGGAATGGCCTAAAAAGAATTAACAAGATTCCATTTAAGACATAGAGGTTATAAAAGATGATATGACTTAGAAGTCTCCTCCCTAATGGCCTAGAAAGAACAGTTGGAATCATGATGTAGTCCCTAAGCCTAGTGTTGATTAGTTTTGTTGGGATACACTAAAAGAGTCATTCAGTGGAACTACCTAGTTTTGTTAGGCACTGATCTAGCTGTGTTCCTGAGGAATGCGAGCCAATAGGTATCTTACACCTTGGCACCAGAACATGGAATTCTGGTTAAGTTTGTTTAGGCATCTAGTCTTGGAAACCTAGTGGAATTCTAGGACGGTTGCTTTGGTTTTAGTATGATTATTTGGGCCTGGCAGGAGAGTTATCAAGGCTTTAGTTTGTACTATGGTTTCTAATTTTTAGCTTTGAGCCGCTTGGGCACGGTGTTTTGTGGCAATTCTAGAAAGTTATTCAAATGATTTTGAAATAGATTTTGAAAAGGGTTTGAGAACCAAAGGATGGTGTTGTTTTGCCTTTTTCAAAGGTTTAAGCAAATTGTCAAGATATTTTAAGTAATTTGGAAAGAGGGCTTTTCCAAGAGATTTAAAAAGTATTGCCTTGAGTTGGCAGTTTTCCTAAAGTGTTTTAAAAAGATTACAAAAAAGATTGGAAAGGATTTCCAAAAGAATTTAGGAAAGACTTGCATGGTTTTGCAAAGATTTTGAAAGGTTTTCCAGAATTTTTTGTTATTGAGGCCAAGAGACCGACGGACCGTGTTGATAGGACCAGGGGGTGTGACGACATCCTTGAAGTAATTGGGCATGTTGCCTTGGTTGAGGCTAGAGACCAAGAGGCTAAGGTAAGTGTCCATCGGATCCTAGAGGTATGAGACTCCTAGATCGTTGTTCACGAGAACAAAGCGGAGGTCCACGGGTCGAGGGCTGGTTGGACTTGGAGGTATGAAACTCTGTTTGTCCTAGTACTGAAGACCTAAGGTACTAACTGTACATAGCGACACGTGATAGCAAACCAGGGGGTATGAGACCTCTAAGTGGCTGGATGTGACACCCTGGTTAGTACAGGTGCCAAGACTAAGACTGTTAGATGCTGGCAGGGCTTGGGCTGAGAGAGTCCTCAGGTGTTCGAGCACCCAAGGGCATTGAAAGGAGATGCATCCCTGTGCTAGTTGAGACAGTGACCAGTTTAGGTCCCCGTAGAGTGAGGCCTGCTAGCTGGGGAGGTGGTATGCCCTGCATGATATAATGATCTAGTTTTAGAAGTGGTTTTTTGACCAGATATTTTAATGGAGTTCTGGATCGTTAGACGTTGGGTCTCCTGCATTTAGTGGGAAACACAACTTTCATAGTGTCTTACACCCAAATTAGTGGGTTTCTGGCCTTTTTTGTATGGTGTGGTTCGAGTGCTGTGCCGACCCTCGTGGGAGTTTTGAGGATTCACTTTATGCTTTGGTGGTGGATCTCGATTTGCACGAGTCATGTGGACGTGGAGGTCACGTGGTCTCGGTTTGTGCTTGTAGATTCCTTTCTTTCCTTCCCTTCTTTCTCTTTCCTTTCCTTCTTTGTTTTCTTTCTTTTCTCTCCCCCAGGCCCTAGCCCCACTCCTTCATCTTTTTCCTCTTCTTCTTCATCTTCATTAGGGGGAGGAGAGATGAAGAAAGAGAGAGAGGGGTGGGATGAGAGAGAGAGAGAGCGACATGGTTGGAGAAGGGAGGATGCAGTTGCCACCATGCCGCCGTCGCCACGTGGAGGAGAGGAGCAGCTTATGGTCAGAGGAGTGTCGTCGTTCGTCCTACGCCATCGCGTCTTCGGTGGAGGTACACACCTCGTAGATTTTCTTTTGGTTCCAAATTTATACCATAGGTGCATGATATTGTGTTGATAATTGTAGTAAATTTTATAGAATTTATTGTGCATTTGTGGGCCATTTATGGCCTTATTTATGATTTAGGGTGAATAGTGCCTCCGTTGTGTTTTCTGTTGATTTCTCGAGATCCACTTGATGGATCTTGTTATTGCTTGTTTGGTTTGGAAGATCTCGTTGAGATCTTAATTTTGATATATTGTTTGCATGGTTTGGATTGGTGGTTTGCAGGATTAGGCTTTGGGTCCCATTTTAAGGTGTCCTGTAGTCGCTTGGTTCGATGTGCTGAATTATTTTGGTATGCTGTTTTTGTTGTAGATTGTCCCCTTGACCTTGATTCGGTTTGCAGTTCTAGAAGTCTTAGGTATTGATAGAATGCTTGGTTCGGTCAACTAAACATTTTCGGTCTACCAAATCAGGGGTTTTCGATCGATCGAGTGGTTTTTCGATCTGCCAATCTAGTGCCCTGAGCCCAGGTTTGATTGACCGTTCCATTTCGATTTGCTGATTCAGACCCTAATCCTGTATTAAGATATTTTATGTTTTGATTAATATATATATATATATATATATATAACATATATGTGTATATATATATATTAATCTTGGGGAGATAAATATAATGGCATAAATGGTTAGGATAACCATTAGAATGATTATAAGATTGCCTAAAATGAATTAGCAAGATACCACCTGGGGTGTGGGTAGAATAAAAGATGAAATGATTTAGAAATAATAGGTTCTTTCCCTAGATGGTTTAAACTAGACTTTAGGGATAATGATAGCATCCCTAGGTCTAGGGCTTGTGTGATTTTGTGTGTGGTTCACTGAATGAAGTATTCAGTAGCACAGTTTCGAGTGTTTGAGCCAATCTAGCTATGCTCCTGATGGACACGAGCTAGTAGGTGTCTTACACTTGGGCATTAGAATGTGGAATTCTGGTTGTGTTTGTTTTGTTGTGGTGTCTTTTGAGTGGGTTTGACACTCAAAGGATGTTTTTGTTGGTGTTTTCTTGGGTTACGGTCGTGGGTTGAGTGTGGTGCCCATGAACCTAGATGCTCCCAAGGTGTTTTTGCCTAGGCCTGACAAGAGAGCTATCGAGGCTGTGTTTTGATTGTGGTTTCTCAGCCTTTGGTTTCCATACTATTGCTGGGCATAGTGTTTCTTGAGTTTTAAAGGATATTTAATGGTTTTGAAAAGGATTTCTAAAGAAAAATTTTTGGAAAGAGAAAAGTACATATTTGAAAATTATTTTGGAAAGAGTTTTTCGGTGTTTTTTGTTTGTGTTGGGGGCCGAGATACCTAAGGCTAAGGCTTGTTGGGTCTTGGAGGTATGACACTCCTCCACTGTTGTTTCGAGGCTAGGGTTGTGGTCCGTGGGTTAAGGTGCTTCGTGGCCTGATAGAGAGGTATGATACTCCTACTGTCGCTGTGAGCACTAAGGCTCGAGTGTTGTTGGGTGTTGTGAGGTATGAGACTCCTTCCTGAGCACTGTATGGAGGGCACTGTCAGGAGGTGTACCTTGTGGTGGCTAGTGCTGGTGGGACGCGCGCCCCGTAGCCGGTAGCGTCTTGAGAGATAGGACTGCCTTCCTAGGAGGGGTTGGCTTTGTTAAGGGTTTTCCAAGTGAGAGAATCATGGGACGACGTGGCTCCTACACAGGGTGTGTAGACACTCCGATTTTGAGGTAGTTCATTGATAAGGCTTCAATTGTTGCTTTGGATATGGCTGACCCTTGGACCAATCCCTAAGCCCGCAGCAAGCCCGCAGCCCAGTTAGAAAATCATGCCAATAGGGGAGCACACCAACCTAGCACACCAACCTAGCACACCAACCTAACACATCAACCTAACGCACATCCCTAGCACACATAGGTGACACACTTATCCAGCGCACCTTCCTGGCGCACAAGGCTGCGACTCCTGGCTTTCCACCTTCCTTGGCTGTTACCTCTAGCAGCGAATGTGCCGTGGAATATTCCAGGCTCTTCGTCTGCGAGGCTCTCCTTATGCCCGTAACTCATCCCTGAGAGATCCCTATAAAAGGACCTCCATAGGCATCGTTTTGAGGACCACAAAAAGTGACCAAGAATCCTGAGAGTTGAGAATTCTGAGTGGAAATCCCTGCACCTAGCCATTTTCTACTCTAAAACCCGACCTCTGCACGAGCCTCTCCATCAGTCCAGTAGCCTATTTTCGTTCCCTGGAGCACCTCCTTGTGTCCTAGAGCCTCCCAAAGCGACAAAGGTTTTCTTATCACTGATATCGCAAAGAAGGAACATCGTGAGGTAGGCATTCTACCTCCCATTTTTAGTTTCTTAATGACATTTCAGAACTGAATAAGGCATACTTAAAACCTTGCATATGATTTGTTTTATTCTATGTTTATGATGTTTTTCATGATATCATGATCGTACTTTCTATGCAAGTAATCTACATGTTAATCCACGTTTGCACTTCTAATCTACATATGTTGTTGTTCCATGTTTAATATTTTGCCATGCACCATGTATGCTCTTGCACGTAGAAGCATGCACATTTG
>JAMKQA010043709.1:0-17294 GCA_024699735.1 Posidonia australis | reverse complement strand
TTTAAGCTTTTAATTAGGGTTTTGAATTTTATTTTAGACTTTTTGTTTATGTTTTGATGATTTTAATTAATTTTGTGATTAAGGTTTAATTAGCTGATTTTAATTAATTAATTTGGGAATTTTCAGGGATTTTAGGATTTTAATTTTAAGTTTTAATCAGAATTTTGTGAATTAAATGTGATTATTAATTTTGGATTTTAGGGTTTTATTTAATTGATTTAGAATTAGGGTTTTGAGTTTTAAATAGGGTTTATTTAGGGATTTTGGGTTAATTAAGGTTTATTTATTGATTAATTGGGATTTTCCTGTTTATTTGGGTTTATTTATTTATTAATTGGGATTTTTAATTTCTTTTCACTTGATTAGGGTTTAAAAATTTGATTAATTATGCTTTTATTGAATTTTAAGTTGATTTAAGTGGATTTTAGTTGGATTAAGTGGATTAGGATTTATGGTTCGATTTTTAAGTGGATTTAATTGGATTTTGTTTTATTTGTTTTTCTGTGGATTTTAAGTTAGGTTAAGTGTTTTATTTATTTTTCAATGGATTTTAAGTTGGATTAAGTGTTTTATTTGTTTTTTAGTGGATTTTAATGGGTTTTAGTGTTTTATTGGGTCATGTGGGCTAGTGTGAACCTAATTGGCCTTGTGTGAGCTAGGGTTTTGGTGGTCGTGACCAGAGCGTCAACCGGAGGAGCCTACTGCCAAATAAGCTCAAAATCGGGGTGTCTACACTATCACTTTGGCTGATGTCCTAAACTATCACATAGGTTTATAATCTAAAATATCACTTTGGCAGATATCCTAAACTATCACTTAGGCTGATATCCGTAAATATTACTTAAAATAATAACTTAAACTATTACTTAGGCTGAAATCCTAAACTATCACTTAGGTAGATAATCTAAACTATCACCCCCTTGGCTGACAGATCTAATGTCCTGTCATGTCCTTTCCTTATGCTGATAACCTAAACTATCACTTAGCATGATATCCTTGACAATCACTTAGGTTGATGACCTAAGCTATAACATAGGCTGATTTCCTAAACTGTCACATAGGCTGATATCCTAAACTTTCACTTTGGCAGACATCCTAAACTATCACCCCTTCAGTAGACTAGTCAGATGTCTTGTCATGTCCTTCTCTTTGGCTGATACCCTAAAGTATTATTTAGGCTGATAACCTAAACTTTCACCTCGGTAGATATCCTAAACTATCACATAAGTTGATAACATAAACTATCACTTGGGTTGATAACCTAAACAATCTCTTTGGTTGATATCCTAAACTATCACTATAGCTGATAACCTAAACTATCACCTAAGCTGATATCCTAAACTAACGCTTAGGCTAATAAACTAAACTATCACTTAGGTTGATATCCTAAACTATCACTTAAGCTGACAGCCTAAACTATCACTTAGGCTGATATCCTAAAATATCACTTAGGCTGATATCCTTAACTATCGCTTTGGCTGACAACCATAACTATCACCCTTTCGGCTGACTGGTCGGATATCCTGCCATGTCCTTCTATTACGCTAATATCCCAAAGTATCATTTAGGCTGATAACCATAACTATCACCTCAGCTGATAATCGAAACTATCACCTAGTTGATAACCAATAATATCACTTGGGTAGATAACCTAAATTATCACTTAGGTTGATATCTTAAACTTTCACTTAGATTGATAACCTAAACTATCACTGAGGCTGATATCCTAAATTATCACTTAGGCTGATAACCTAAAATATCACTTAGGCTGATAACCTAAACTATCACTTAGGCTGATATCCAATACTATCACTTAGGTAAATAACGTAAACTATCACTTAGGGAGATATCCTAAACTATCACTTAGGCTGATATCCTAAACAATCGCTTAGGCTGACAACCAATACTATCACTTAGGTAGATACCTTAATCAATCGCTTAGGCTGATAACCTAAACTATCACTAGGGCTGATAACCTAAACTATCACCAATACAACAGACAAGTCTGATGTCTCATCATGTCCTTTCCATAGGTTGATATCTTAAACTATCACTTAGGTTGATATCCTAAACTTTCACTTAGGCAAATATCCTATACTATCACTTAGGCTGATATCCTGAACTATTACTTAAGCTGATAACGTAGACTATCACTTAGGTTGATATCCTAAACTATCATTTAGGTTGATAACTAAAACTATCACTTAGGCTGATATCCTAAACTATTACATAGGCTGATATCCTAAACTATCACTTAGGCTGATATCCTAAACTACCACTTTGGCTAATTGTAACGACCTAGGTTTTTGGAGTGGTGCTTTGGCCAAATAATTAATGTGAAATTCAGGTGTGTTAGGCTTTGGGAGTCCCAATGCTTAATATGGGACACGTTTTCTGTAGTGTCTGACGCTTGGATTTTGGATTTTTAGCCTTTTGGCGTGGTGTAGTTCGGTGTTGTGTTGGCCCTCATAGGAGTTTTGTGGGTTTCTCCTGGGCCATGGAGGTTTGGTGGTGGGTCCCTGGTGGCACGAGTCATGTGGAAGAGGAAGGTCACGTGGTTTGGTTTCATGCTTACGGCTTCCTTTCTTCCCTTCCCTTCTTTCTCTTTCTTTTCCTTTCTTTCTTTCTTTTCTTTTCTTTCTCAACCCCTAGCCCCACCCCCACCCCTTCCTCTTCTTCTTCTTCTCCTCCCGTGCGTGGGAGAGGGAGAGAAAAGAGAGAGGGGAGGCGGGAGGGAGCGAGGGTTGAGAGAGAGAGAGAGAGAGGGAGATGGTGGGGAGGAGGAGGATGTAGCTGCCGCCGTGCTGTCGTTGTCTTGTGGAGGAGAGGAGCAGCTCGTGGCTGGAGGAGGAGCGTCGTCGTCCGTCTTGCGTCGCCGCGTCTTTGGTGGTGGTGCGCACCTTGTAGATTTTAATTTGATTATAAATTTGTACCATAGGTGCATGTTAGTGTGTTGGTAATTGTAGTAAATTTTGTAGGATTTATTGTGCATTTGTGGGCCATTGATGGTCTATTTATGGTTTGGGGTGAATAGTGTCCCCTTTGTGTTTTCTGTGGTTTTTTCGAGATCCACTTGATGGATCTCGGTGTTGTTTGTCTGGTTTGGAAGATCTCGTTGAGATCTTCATTTTGATATATTGTTTGCATGGTTTGGATTGGTGGTTTGTAGGATTGGACTTTGGGTCCCACTTTTGGTTGCCATGCAGACGCCTGGTTCGGCATGCCGAATTATTTCGGTATGACATTTTTATTTCAGATTGTCCCCTCGACCCTTGGTTCAGTCGACCGAATTAAATGGAGTATTCACTAGCACTATTCCAGTTATTTGAGCCGATCTGTCTGTCGTCTCGAGGGACACGAGCCAGTAGGTGTCTTACACTTGGTACCATAGTGTGGAGTTCTAGTTGTGTTGGCTTTGCTATGGTGTCTTCTAGGTGGTTTTAACATTAAGGGATTGCTTTGTTTGTGTTTTCTTGGGTTGTGGCCGTGGGTTGAGCATGGTGCTCGGGAATCCAGACGCTCCCAAGGTGCTTTTGCCTGGGCTTGACAGGAGAGTTGTCGAGGCTGTGGTTTGTTTGTTGTTTCTTGGCCATTGGCTTTCGTGCCGCTGTTGGGCACAATGTTGCTTGAGTTTTAAAGGACATTTAATGATTTTGAAAAGGTTTTCCAAGGATAGTTTTGGAAAAAGAAAAGTACAAATTTGGAAATGGATTTAGAAAGAGTTTTCGGATGCTTTTTGTTTGCATTGGGGACCAACAGACTGAGGCGAGTGTTCGTCGGGTCTTGGAGGTATGACACTCCTTGACTGTCGTTCGTGGGGCCGAGGTTGAGGTCCACGGGTTGAGGTGTTTTGTGGCATGACGATGAGGTATGATACTGCTGCTGTCGCTGTGAACATTGAGGCTTGGGTGTTGTTGGGTGTGGAGGTATGAGACTCCTTCCTGAGCACTGTGTGGAGGGTGTCGTGAGGAGGTGTACCCTATGGTGGCCAGTGCTGGTGGGACACGCGTCCCGTAGTTGGTATCGTCCTGAGAGACAGGACTGCCTTCCCAAGGTGGGGTTGGCGTTGTTGAGGGTTTTTAGGAGGGAGAATCGTGGGATGGTGATCGCTCCTGCATAGGGTGACTTCATAGTGGTAGTGCAAACATTGTGGTCGCTCTTCAATGGACTGCTTATGGCCAGTGTAGTCTGCTCGGCGCTGGGTAGTTCAACACATTGTTTGTGTGTAGTCTTGGTTGGGAAAATCAGGCTCTGGGCCTATTAGAGGCCGTGGTTTTGGTGTTTGTTGAGGCCTAGTGTTTGGGAGCAGTGGCTCCATTGTTTTGGGAGTAGAGGTTCCGTGGCTTGGTGTTGTGTTTGGGTCCAGAGGGGACCATGTTGTACAGAGTAGAGTCTCTGTAGTTGTGCATAAAAGTGTTGTTTTGGGCTTGAGATGGCGAGAGTAGCTTTCTCGGGCATGCATAAAAGGTTTTAAAAGTGCACGCGCATGGTTTTGCAAAGGAAAAGAAAAGAATGGTCTTAAAGACATGGTTTTGTGATTTTGTGGCCTACCGGGCAGTGGTAGAGTGCCTGGTTTAGTATTACAACATCCGAGAGGGATGCTAGTGCTTGTGTGCTAGGCATCGATAGATTGCCCTTTTTTGTTTGGCGGCATCCAGGTGTGATGCCTGTGCTTGGTTGCCCTCGGCATAGGTTGCTGAGTTGTAGGTCGGGTGCGTGCTAGGTGATCGTTTAGTAGTTACTCATGTGTGCTTTGTTTTGTGTGTTTTTGGCAGGTGTAGGATAGTAGCTGTTGGTTGCTAGTGCATAATGGATGTGACATCTGGGCCTAATTATCCATTTTGGTTATAAACTATGTTATTAATTGTAATAATGTATAAATGGTTCATTAATGGATAATTTGTTGTTTCTTGGTTGTGTGAGCTTGTGGTTTCCCTTCTGTGCACCTGCTTGTGATTTGGGACCAATGTGGAGTCTGGTTTGAGGATGCATAGTTGTCTCGGTTTGTGGGATTAAACGAGATTTGGGATGTAAGCTACAGTAGGTTAAACTAAGCTCTTCCCCTTTGTGATTTTCGTATGAATCACATGGTTAATAAATTGAGGATTGGTTTGAGGGGTTTTCAAGTAGACTAAAGGGTCTACACCCCATGATTTAATGGTAATATGTGATGTGTGTTTGGGAGGTCCGATTGAGGCTCCCAGTTCGACCGATTTTCATCGACCGAAAATAGGGTGTGCCCTGTCTACGAGGAATTCGATATGCTTAACTCATTCGGTATGCCGAAATCCTGACAGATTAAGCACGGAGCACTGGTTTCGGTAGACTGAATACCTTTGATCGACCGAAACAAGGGGTTTCGGTATACCGAACCTTAAATTCAATCTGTCAATTTTACCCTAACCTTGAGATATGCAAATGTGAATATAAATGAAGGATAAATGGTTTTAAGTGTATGTAAAACATGTGTTAATGATATTTTCCCCATGTAAAAGGCATGGAGGAATGTGGAACCCAAATAAGTAAATTTGGGAATGGTTTTGGGGATTTAGACCTTATAAATGGATAAAATCGTTGATTGTGTGTGGTTTTGGGCATTAGATTCCTGTGGAGGGTCAAGTATTGCATGGAAAATAGATTCCTGCAATGAAAAGAATGAAATAGAAATGGTTTTGTAAAGAAAAGCTCAAAGAGTTTTGAAAATGGAACACTAATAAAGTGTTAAGGAACCACGGGGGTTGGTATCGAGAACGTGGTAGGAGTATGAGGCTCCAATGAAACCAGTTGCCAAACACGATTGTGGTTGCCGAGCTTGAGATAGTGTAGGCTGAGCCTGGGTCATTGTACCTAATTGTTCAGGCCATCGAGCTCGTGACGGTGTAGGCTGAGCCTAGGTTGTTGAACCTTGTTGTTCTCGTCACCGACCGCGTAGGATGAGTATGGATCGTTGTACCTAGTTGCTCGGGTCACCGATGGGGCGTCAGACAAAGATGTATCCCTATGCATATATGAAAAAGATTGAGGCCAATTGGCCGAGGCAGTGCCATCCCCCATGAGGTATTTTACAGTGGTAGTGCAGGGAGGTAGGGGAAATGATGTCCTTGCCTACTACTTGTGTGCTTGGTTACCCCTGATCACGGTAACAATAGTAAAAAAAGTGGAAATGAATAAGGAAAGAATGTGATTTTGAGAAATGAAAAGAAATGTGGTTTGCCTGGGATTGGACTTATGCATGCTCCTAAAATCCTAGAAAAGAGTAAGAATCATGGTTTTAACTAGTTACCAGCCAATGTTTAAGGTTTTGGTTTGAGCCCTGAGAGGCATCGTGTTTTAGGCTGGATATAGTCAGAAATATGAGTTTTTGAAAGCGATTTTGGTTTTGGGAAGAAATCCCTACTATTGAAAAGGACTTGTTTTGGAAAATGATTTCCAAATGCTTTCAAAAGAAAATGTAAAATGTGTGTTTCTGAAAGAGAATATGATTTGGAATAAATTTCCAAACATTTTGAAAAGAAAAGAAAGATGGGTTTGAAAAGAGTTGGATTTGGGATTTAATTCCCAAGTGATTTCAAACAAAAATTAAAGGGAATGATATTTTAAAAGAAAAAGAGGATTTTCAAAAGAAAGCTTTGAAAATTAAAAAAAGCTGAGTTTTATATTTTTCCAGATATTTTGTGGTTTGTGTGTTTAGGCCGCGTATTGGGTGACATAGATGTCACTCACGCGTGCTTGTCATGCGTGCTTGTTTGTTTTCAGGTGTAGTCGAGTTATGGTGCCATAGACGAAGCTTCTAGTCGCACATTGTTACCTAGAGGTGAACCTTAGTTACCATTATTTAATTTGACTATAATTAGTGTAATTTTGCTTATGATACTATAATTTAGGCAACATGCCCGAGTTAAGGGCATTACACAGAGGACTCACGCCACCACACATCAGGGATCCAAGTGAGTGTTAGTTTAATTTATTTTTGTTGTTTATTAGTTTTATTTCCTATTGAGATTACTAAGCCTTAGTAACATTATTAGACTAATTGTTGGTTAATAACAAAGATAAAATTGATTAAAAATGAAAATTTGTAGCTAGGTTTTGTGGTAGCGACTTGGCAGTCGTTACACTAATATCCTAAATTATCGCTAAAGCTGATAACTATAACAATCACTTAGGCTAATAACATAAACAATCACTTTGGTAGATATCCTAAACTATCACTTAGGCAGAAAATTGAAACTTTCACCCCGTCAGCTGACAAGTCTGATGTCTAGTCATGTCCATTCATGTCCATTCCATAGGCTGATAAACTAAATTATTACTTTGGCTGTTATCCTAAACAATCACTTAGGTTGATAATCTAAACTATAACTTAGGCTGACATCATAAACTATTACTTAGGCTAATATCCTGAACTATCACTTAGGCTGATATCCTAAACCATCACTTAGGTTGATATCCAAAACTATCAATTAGGCTAATAACCAAAACTATCACCCCTTCGATTGACACGTATGATGTCCTATCATGTCCTTTCCTTAGGCTGATATACAAAACTATCACTTAGGCTAATTACTGAAACAATCACATAGGCTGATATCCGAATCAATCACTTAGGCTGATAACATAAACTATTACTTAGGCTGATATCCAAAACTATCACTTAGGCTAATTACCTAAACTGTCACTCCTTCGGTTAATATGTTTCATATCCTGTCTTGTCCTTTCTTTAGGTTGATATCTTAAACTATCACTTAGGCTGATAACTTAAACTATCACTTTGATTGATAACCTAAACCATCATCACTTCGATTGACAAGTTTGATATCCTGTCATGCCCATTCCTTAAGTTGGTATCACCTGGGATGTATTTGAAACTATCAAGTTGACATCTGTCATCAGTCGAATCCTCTGTCGGCAAGTCCGATATCTTGCCATGCATCCTTTCAGGCTGAAAGGTCTGTCGTTTGCTAAGTATCCCCTGTTGTGCAACAAGCCCAATAGTCTTGTTCAAGCATCCTTTGGCATGAGTCGGGAAATCCCTCATGCTCCCCTCTATGGGCTGATGGGCTACCCACTCGTCATCAGCATCGTCCTTATGCATCACCTGGCATCTGGGTCATTCTTTGCAATTGCATCAGCATCATGCTTGGGCCACGAGTCATGACTTTCGGTGCATCCACTGAATAAGTGATCCAAGGCCCCACAACAAGTACCACTCTCCCGCAAACTCAAGCGGGGTGTCCTATCAACCCTAAGCATCGGTCTTGATTCTCTCGACCTCGCTTACGGAGGGGCATCTGTAGACAACCCGATTTTATTGTCACTTGACAACAAGCTCCTTTGAAAAGATGTTCTGGTTGTGACCACCAAACCTAAACCCTAACTCCACCAAAACCCTAAACTCACAAGCCCACTCAATCCCACAAAAGCCCATTTAGGCCCACAAACCCACTCCGACCTAATTTAAGCAAAACGCAATATTAATAATCAAAACCAAATAAAACTCACTTAAATCATTAAAAAATCTGAATTAATTAAGTAAAACTTTTAATCCAAACCTAAACCACATAAAATCCACTTAAATATTGAAAATCCCAATCAAAATCAAATAAAATTCATTTAAACCATTTAAAATCCAAATTAATCAAGTGAAAACCTTAATCAAAATCAAAATAAAATAAAATCCATTTGAACCATTTAAAATCCAAGTTAATTAAGTGAAAACCCTAATCCAAGTAAATTAAGTGAAAAACCGTAATTAAAACCCTAATCAATTAAAAGGCTAATCAAATAAAACCCAACAAAATCCAGTAAAAAATAAATCTAATTGAAAAGAAACAATAATCCAAACAAAAATCAAGCTAAAAACCAATGAAATCAAAATCTAAGTCAAAACCCTAATAAAAAAAATCAATTAATCCAAAATTTAAATTAAATCCCTAATTAAATCAAGTAAAAAAACTAATGAAATCTAAATTAAAGCTCAAACACAAAACTTTAATCCATTTAAATTCAAAAAAACAAACAAATAATAAAACCCTAAAAACCCTAATTTAAAATCAATTAATTAAATCACAAAAACCCTAAAATAATTAAAATCCTAAAAACCCTAATTTAAAGTCACTTAATTAAACCTGAAGCACTAATTTAGAATCAATTAATTAAACTGAAAATCCTAATTAAATTCTAAAAAACCCTAATTTGAGACAAATTAACTAAACCTTAAATCACAAAATCAAAAATTTAATTAAAATCACAAAAACTAATTAAAAACCTAAATCTAAAACCCAAAATCCCTTAAAAAACCCTAAAAAAACAAAAACCTATGAAACCCAAAAATAGAAGCCCAACTACCAGGCCCAATTTAGTTCATTGCATTTCTCAACCAAAAACTTAGCAAAAGCAGAAAAATAATTCCGGTGAGCCCTACAAACTTCGGTGATATCCCAAGATCTCCAGAGAATATCTTCTCCTCCCCGTGATCTCCGGCGATCCCTTAACAGCTCCTGCCAGCTCATGCGAGCATCAGGCGGTCCTCAACCATCGGGGAGGAAGATCGACGACTTTGGAGGCCACTACCGGTGTATAAAGCACCCTATCATTGACAGTCGACGACCACCACTTTCAGCCCACTGTGAAGCATCCACAAAACCTAGAGAGAATCCATAGCAATTCCTCGACTCTAGAGAACCTCCTACAGCCCTTTTTCAGCCTCAGAATCCCCTGAACCGCCGCACTCAGAGCGATTGACCGGAGCACCACTGCCGGCACGAGAGGTGACAACCAATCCATCCTCAAGTAATTCTTCTTCTTCCTTTTTGAATCATGTTCCTATGGTACAATAGGATCCCGTCGAGTCTTTTGGTAGGTTTTCGCGGGGATTAGCTTCCCTGTGCATCGTTATCGTCCCCTTCGGTTGTGGGTGTACTAGCTCCGGTGAGGCCAACAACTCTTGCAATGGGAAGAGGCCCCTGAGGCATCTCCTCCCTCTCCATCCATCTCCTCCCTGAGCTCCATCACTCAGGAAAGGCTTTCCTGGCCATCCATGGCTAGGAGAACGACACCGTCGCCCCTTTGCAACTTTAGGTCGTCGCCGTCGAACCCACTGAGTGGGTGGAGCGTTCCACCAGTGCCTTGTCCAAGCCATCACCATTGGAAACCTCCCTACCGCCCTCCACAAGTCCTCTGATCTGCGTTGGACCGCTTTCGTGATTGCAACAATGTTCCCCACGTCGATAGGGCGTCTCGCTGGAGCCTGCGATAGGGAGAGCACCCCAGGCCATTCCAAACTCGCTTGCAACTTCCCACAGCCTAACCATGCAGCCCTTGAGCCTCCGATCCTTGCTACATCAAGCCACCACCTTTGGACGCACTGTTGTAGGAGTCCCGTCGTCGGAGAAGAACACCGACCAGGGTGAGATCGATGGCATGTTTCGACCGTTAAGGGCTCGATCGACGTTGTTGGATCTTCCCCCATCTCCTCCTCCAGCATCTCCGCTCCTCAAATCGCCGTTTAGCCGCTAGGGAAGCTCAGATGAGCCTCCCAAGTCGTCGTTGCCGACGATCTTCCAATCATCGGCGGTGGCTGATAGATTTAGGTATCTTTTATTTAAATTTCCATATGTTTTAAAAATATTGCATTGAGATCCTAGAATTTTGCTCTTTGGTCCTTGTGTTTTCAATTAAAATTGCATTTCTTTTATTTCATTGTAAATGTTGCATGTTTTATCCTATTTAATTTAATTCCATTATAAGTATTACATGTTTGTTTTTTCACACTCAAGTCCTTGAGAACATGTTTTCTATGCAATTAAATCCTGATGTTTTGCATTGAGGCCCAAGTGCTTTGTAAAAATAAACATTCTTTGTAAAATTTGCATTCTAAACCCTGAAAGACTTCATAATCACACTAATCATCATAAAAGTCTAATTTTTATCACATTTAAGTTGTGAAATTTTGCATGTAAGCCCCTAGAGTCATAGTGTATAGTCATTGAGTATAGGAAATTTGCCTTCAAGCCCTTAGACTAATTTCAAATTCATCATTTTGGGTTTTAATTGTTTTCTCAATCATTTTTGACATTTTCCACTGCTTTTATTCGTATTTTCGCACCTAAATATAGATTTCACTTAAAAATCATGTTTGCATTGTAAATTAAACTTTAATTTCACATTTTAGTCACATGTGCACTTCACATGTGAATTTTGCATATTAGATCCTAAATTTTCAGGAAATTACCAGGGTGCAATCCTCACACATCTCAGTGCCACATTTTCATTTAATCCATCATCTACACATTAAGATAGAGGCCACTGAATATACTTCAATAAGGTTTTCCCCTATTTGTTGTGAATTTTGCACTTTGGTCCCTACTCTTGTCCTTGACCTTGTTATATAATTTTCTTGTTTTAAAACATTGTCCCTTTCGTGTTTTCTTGTAAATAACATTTTTCCCTGACATTTTGCATACATTTTGGCGTATCTTAGACCATGCATCATGCACATGCACACATTTATCACATCTGGCCATAAAAATGACCATAATGCCCTTATGCCACCAATTCATGCACATGCATGTTAGTTTTTGCACTCAGTCATGCATAGTCTTTGTCTAAGTCATTCCTCAGCCTCCTTTAAACATTTAGGTATGCTTTCATGCATTTTAGCATAGTTTTCATTACATGTGCATATCATTTCACCTATTTTGAGCAAGCCTGCATCCCATGTGTTTTTCTGTGGATTTTTCTCCAACCCGTTTTTGGATTCCTTTACTTGATATTTAATTTGATTCCCTCTATTCCACATTTTCAGATTTTTTCAATTTGATTTGGATTTCGTTGCCCAAGGGCATACACTAAATGACCAAAAGGCCCGTATTGGCCAAATCGTGGATTGTTTTCCCTTTTTAATTTTTATGATATTTTCCATGATTCCGACAATGTGGGTTGATGCCTATTTTGATCCTTTTGATATCAATGTGATTTTGTAGAACATTCTTTTCAAAAACATCGTCATTTTATGTGATTTTCTTCATATGTCACCAATTGATCGTTTTACGTAGACTTCTTTGCAATTTTACTATCTTGATTTCTATGATGTTTTCTATGATTCTGATGATTTGGGTTGGTGGCATTTTTTGTTCTCATGGGGTCAGTATGATTTCCCGAGCCATTCTAGCCAAAATTCTCGACATTTCATGTGATTTTCTTTGTCGGGTCGTGTTTCGTGATTTCATCATTTAGTGTGTATTTCTTTGCAATTTTTGCAGACCATCTTGCACATCCATCTAGTCTTGTTTGGGCATTCATATTAGCATGATTATAGCACAATCTAGGCTTAGCAAGCATTCATTCAGCCACTAGCAAGCGAATTGGACTAGAAAGACCATGTTTCTCAGGCAGACGGGGGTGCCAAACACTTTCCTCGTGCGTAATAGGAATCTTTACCCATTCTCTGGTTTGTAGACAGTTGGCCTTTCCAATTGAATCACACATGTTCATCTTTTTGTCGTTTGTTTGTGGTTTTCCTCGTCTTTTCCTTAAAAGACTAGGTGGCAACTCCATTTTCTCGTTTTATCCTATCTTGCGCTGTCACCATCCTAGCATGGCTATGGCCTCCTCCCTCTAGTGTGACTCCGCACCAGATTCCCGGGTAGGCATGGTCACACCCTACTCTAGATCCTTGCCAATGCATAGGTAGTAAACATATGGTGCATTGGTGGCCTTGACTCCAATAGTAGCAAGGAGTTGTATCCTCTACTAACACCGACACGACCCTAGATAAGGGGGCATAGGTGGACCACACGTCCTACACCAAAGCCATAGAATGGGTAACCAGAATTGTCCTTCCCATACTGAGTATGTGGACTCTGAGAGGAGAAGATGCATGCTCCTATATGAGCATACATGCACATATGCTTAGTGTCTTTTACTTGTGTTTTATTAAACCAAAGGAGATTGTGAGTATGTCTCTAGTTATACCTAATTATTTGTTCATCTATATTTGTGCGTTTTATTTTAGTCAGGAAGGGAAGCAACATGTCTCTACTCTCCTAGTCGTGAAAAATGTAGAAAGGGAAGAAAACACACAATCATGGCATCCAGACATTCATTAAACAAGCAAAAGGCATGAGCATGACCTACGCTAGTGTTGTGCCATCAGGAAGGTGAGAAAAAACAAGCATCACATCAAAAGGCATGGACCAAGTCATGTGCTTGTGCTATGGCATAACAACTATGTAAAATGACACGAAAAGTATGTGCAATCACGGATATACAAACAAGTAGAACAAGCAAACAAACACAAAGCATACAGGACAACACCAAGCAAGCAAAAAAACCAACACAAAAGCTAGAATCTAG
Source organism: Posidonia australis (assembly GCA_024699735.1). NCBI lineage: Eukaryota > Viridiplantae > Streptophyta > Magnoliopsida > Alismatales > Posidoniaceae > Posidonia > Posidonia australis. The sequence continues at coordinate 3,938 of JAMKQA010043709.1, read as the reverse complement.
CATCCCCAGCAGAGTCGCTAGTTCCTGTGATCATGCCAGCAGGTTTGCCTGACTCCTTGTGTGTGGGAACACATGAAGAATCTCGATATGATCGTGGTGAAGATGGTGAATTAGAGGAAGATGACTCTACTAGAAAACACTAAAGAAGGATAAGAATGGGGTAAGGAAAAGGAGTCATCACCTAATCTTTTAGTGGAAAGACAAGGAAAACTAAATACAAAGAAAATTCAAAGAAAATAATGCAAAGACACGCATGTGTTCTCCGTACCTAGTGGATAAAGCACGTAAATTATTGTGGGCCATAAAATGGGTAAGGAATTTTGTTACGCATGGGGATGGTGTTAGGCACCCTTATACGCTTGAGAAATCGATCTTTCAAGGTTAATTACTTGCTCATGAACTAAATGTGTGCATGCCTGTCTGCTTCTGATGAATATGCCTGATGTGAATGCAAGAATCTGATGTAAAAACTTCAAGTGAAATGATGATAACAAGTAGAGAAAATAATCAGAGGGTCAACGTAAGCATTTAAATGCCAATTAATGTATGCCCTTTGGCGACGAGAAAATCATGTAAAAAGTAGAAACGTTTGGAGAGTGCCACGTAAATAGCAGAAACTAGAAAATACTTGTGAAAGTTAAAAAGAAGAAAATAATCTGCTTCAGGTAAATCTAGCCATTTACATGCTAATTAATGTATGCCCTTGAGCGATAAAAGGCAACATAAATCAAAAAAATGTGAAAGTTTGGGAAAATTGTGAAATAATATGAAAAGTGATGAATCCATCTTGGGGAAGATAAAGAGTAGGTAGAATGAAGTGAGGATGATCCAGGGTCAAACAAGGATCAAGAGATCAGAAGGAGAGGTCAAATCAAGAGGTAAAGAATTGGTTGTAATTGTCTGGACTCTCGGGCCCCATGTCGATTATTTTCACCAACTGATTCCATTAGCTAAAACCATCGCCTACCACTGCGTGCTGCTCTCGCTGATTCCACCCACCAGCCTTTGCCGTCATCAGAATTCGCATGGCCCTTCACCAGTCCAAACGGTAAACTTCGATTGAATCCGTGATCAAATCGGTGTGGATCACTTCAGGGTTAATCGGAGCAGCAAGAGGAGTGACAGTGAAACATTTTCATGCAATTAATATAAGGAATGGCTCACTGGATCTTTCTACCCATCTACATTGTTTGAGAAATGTTCCTTGGGCTCTGGCAGGCGATGATGAGATCGACGTAGCCACGACAAGATGAGAAAGTGGGATCCAGAGCTTCAACGAGCAAGAACTAGTCCAATGGAGCATCTCCACACGCTCAAGTCCTCATATGATGTTTTTGGTCACTCCTCCTACTCCCATGCCGGAATGCTCACTGAATGGCCTCATCGGAGGTCAGCAAGTTTGCTTTGAGGCTCAAAGAGGTAAGGGAATGGGGAAAGGATCTAGGGGTCAAGATAGTGCAAGTCCTAACAAGAAAAGAGGAAAAAAGACCAACACAACTCTCCTCCTACCCATCGCTGTTTGCTTTAGTCTAGCTCTAGCGTTGATCACAAGCAGGGGTGTCTCAGTGGTAGAGGAGGAAAGGTGAAGCGTCTGTGATGTACTCACATAGAGTTTGAGGCTCAATGATCTCATTCAGAGCTCGTGCACATTGTAGGCGAAGAGGAATCCAACCTCCGACGATCCAGGTGATCGTTCAAGAGGAGGAAGAATAAGGGGGTGACGACATGACTCGGAACGCATATAAGGATGCAATCAATGAGATACTAGAGGTAAAAGCTTACTTGGAGGTGATTTGCTACGCTATCGATGTTGTTAAACCTCCGAACGCCACTAGATGATCACTAGAGTTGGAACATTAGGGTGCTCGGGAGAGGTACACTTGCGTTGGAACTATGGGAGCTAGTGCCAATGATGGCGATATCCCCTCTCGAGTGGTGTAGAGGAGTTTAATTAGGCGTCAGGGATGATTTAAAGTTGTGGATGCCTAACAGTGTCCAGCGAATGACGTCAATGGATTTCGAGGGCTCAAACTGGTGAACTCAACACTAGATTAGGGGCACAAAGGTCCCTAGAGGTTAAACAGCAAAGTTGGGATCAATCCTAGCTGAAGAATCAAGTAGCAAAATGGCGAGAAAGACTCTTGCACGCTCCAGTACTGAAATAGGGTATGATGCCAGCCATTTTCGCCAATTGAACTCTCCAACAGCATACATCTACTAATCCCACCACCAATATCCACTTGAAAGTACCGCTTGACCCAACAAAAGTTAGTCAAATAAACCTTGAGCCCCTTAATCGACCTCTCTAGGGACAAAACAGTAATCAAGGGTCTTGTTGGATGATATTTGTGTGATTCTGGAAGTCTTTGGGAGATTGGTAGATGTTTCTGAGGTATTTATAGAGAGTGTGATTGGGCACATCAACTCCATAGCTCACACCCTCTCTCCTGAATCCATCCAAACCTACTTGTAAAATCCGAGGTGTCTGCAGATGCCCTCTTTAAGAAAGTTCGAGGGTAATCGAGACCGATATTTAGGATTGACACGACACCCCACCCATGTCTATGGCAAAGCGAGAAATGTTTGGACGATTACTATTTTTGGACGATACACCAAAAGTAGCAATCTGTCGAAGAAATCAATAGAATGTTGAAGTGAAAAGACACTAAGCTGTCAGACTCGTGAACCAGATAGTTTGGGTTATCAGCCCAAGAAAGAAAAGGGCATGACAGGATATCAGACTTGTCGACTGAAAAGGTAGTCACTTCGACAGGTGTCAATCAAGTAGCTAAGTGTACCAACTTGAATAAGGAATGAAGCATGGCAAACCAATCTTGATTACCAGTGGAAAGCGACAGTTAACTGATGTCGTCTTGGTAATTTGGGATACCAGCCTACAAGGATCAAACCTGCTCATCTAAAGCATGATCCTGAAGGGCATCATTGATTCTAATCATTCAGAAAAGAAATCGGAAGGGACATGGCAAGATATCAGACCTGCCAACTAGAGATATGGTAAGTTTGGACTTACTGATAGAGAAATGGTAAGTTTCAGACTTATCGACCAAGAAATGGCAAGTTTCGGATTCACCAATCGAGAAATGGCAAGTTTTGGACTGACTGACCGGGGATATGGCAAGTTTCAAACTTACTGACCGAGAAATGGCAAGTTTCGAACTCACCGACTGGGAATATGGTATGTTTCAGACTAACCGACCGAGAAATGGCAAGTTTGAGACTTACTGACAAAGATATGACAAGTTTCGAACTTACCGATTGAGAAATGGTAAGTTTTAGACTTACTAATCATGATATGGCAAGTTCTAGACTCACAGACCGAGAAATGACAAGTTTCATACTCACTAACCGAGATATGGCAAGTGGAGTTAACTGACTCATTGATCAGATAACTCAGGCTACCAACATAAAGGAAAATAAGGGCATGGCAAGATATCAAACGTACCAACCTGGCACATGATAGATATCGACCGGAAAGATGTCAGTGTCATCCAGATAGTTTGGGTTATCAGCCCAGAAACCGACTTCGTTTGCTCCGAGCAAAGCCAGAAAGGAATAATTCTGAGTTTCATCCTATCAGAATGAGAACCAAGAGGACAAGGACTTCGTTCATCCAGCACAAAGTCAAAAGAAAAATGTGTTTCAATTATATCCTTTCGGAACGAAAACCAGGAAGACAATGACTTCCTTCATCTGGAATGAAGTCAAGAAAAAACATCTTTGAATTCCGCCCTTTTAGAATGAGAACCAGGAAGACATGGACTTTGTCTGTCTGGAGCGAAGTCGAGGAAAAGTGTAGACACCCCAATTTTACCAATTTTGCAGGATGGGTCTGGTGGTTGAGCTCAAACCCCTTAACCTGGGCCATTTAATTCATGGAAACCCAATTGGGCCCATGAAGGCCCACTTAGGCCCATTAA
>JAMKQA010043708.1:0-12897 GCA_024699735.1 Posidonia australis | reverse complement strand
TTTTTTATAAGCATTTTACCAAGCATCTCTCATTATCATTCTGAGTCCAGAAACGGCATACCGTTTTCTGCATCTGCAGAAAACGACCCAAGCCTCCATCACCCTTTTCTCCCAAAGTGAGAGTAAGGATCAGATCGATCAAAACAGCTACTAAAATCACCAAATAAACATGGGGTGTAGACCTCCAAGTCTACTTCAAAACTCCTCAAACAAATCACAAATCCATTAAGCATGCTGTTCTAGAGAAAAACTCGAAGTCATAAAGCTCATAAATAGTTACTGTAGCATGCTTCCACAAATTACCACGAAATTCGCATAAAATGCTCACAAATCAGCATATTAACATTATAAACATGCTATTCTACTTAATCACATCATTTCCACATTTTATCATAATTTTTCATGCATTTTCCATACTTCCACACATTTGCCCTACTTTAGTATGTGCTGCAACAAAGAACAGAGACAGAGAGAAGGGGCGGGACGCGTACCTGGCCAGCTCCCCACGTGCGAAGCCACAGCAGCATCCGCACGCAGCCTCCCGCACGCACTGCCTCCCGCACGCACTGCCTCCTCAGCCGCGCGAACCCACGGAGCACCCGCACGCAGCCTCCTTAGCCGCACGCAGCCTCCCGCAGGCACTGCCTCCTGCGCTCTCCCCTGCTCCTCCTCAGCCGTGCGCGCACCCGCAACACCCGCACGGAGCCTCCCTCAGCCGCACGAACCCACGGAGCACCCGCACACAGCCTCCTCAGCCGCACGCAGCCTCCCGCAGGCACTGCCACCCGCACTCTCCCCTGCTACTCCTCAGCCGTGCGCGCACCCGCAGCACCCGCACGGAGCCTCCTCAGCCGCGAGAACCCACACTCAACCTCCCGCACTCCCACTGCCCCTCCTGCCTCTCCCCCGCTAGGGCTCACGGGATCCGGAAGAAGATGCAGCAGGTCACGGGCTGCGTTGCTCCTGCTCCCCCTTTTGGACCGGGTCCAAGCCCAAAGCCCAAGGCCCAAAGCCCAAGGCTCAAGTGGGTCCCCACACGCACGGTTCTCGAGACAGAACCGACCCACTGGCCACAGAAACACACCACAGGGGAGAAACCAAGGGCACAACACACAAGGAAGAACCACAACCAAACGACTCAAACTGAATTACCCATTAATAAACCATATACAATAATCACAAGAAATCCATGGTTTATATAAAATGAAAAATTCCAGGCACAGATGTTACAGAAGTGCATGCAATAGATTAATGATGTTTCTCTCTTATTTGTAAGTCTTGACTTAGTTAATGAGTGTGCATGGTAGTTTTGTAGAGGATTTGGTTAGGAATAGGAGGCTGGTGTGTTAGACGCAGACTTCCTTGCGCTTAGATCCTTGCATCCAACACCCTAGACAGCCATTCTTAATACATGCTTAATTACAAGTAGTTTAAAGGGATTAGGGAATTGGTAATAGGTTACATGTAGTGTTAATGATAACATGTAATCATGCTCTGACTCTTTTTAATGCGATAATTAGGGAATAGGTTAGTTTTAGATTGGTTTTGGCTAGGTTTTGTCACTTGGATTGTTAGACGTAGGGTTCCTTGTGTCTTATGTAGGACTTATGGACCTTAGCATCCAATACCCTAGGGTCATCAAATTTATGAATTTTCATTATTTTGAAGATGAATCAGGATTAAAAGACTTAGGAAATACTAGGTTGTCCCTTTAATATCCCTGATAGAGAGTTTTGAGTTATAGATGAGTTAGGAGGTATTTCTATAATTTAGTATTGTTTTTGTGTGGTGTGCATTGTAGTATTTATTTAGTGGCACATTTTGGTGTGTTGGATGTTGGGGATTCTAGTATCCAATGTTGGACATGGGACAGGTTGCATTTAACACCATGAATGCAGAACTTACGGTTTTTGGTTGGGTTCGGTTTGTGATGGTGTTTGGTCTTGTTGTTACATAAGACTTTAAGACCTTCCTTTTGGCTTTTATGTGGTCGCTTCTGGGAGAGTTTTATTCTTAGAAGGTGTTTTTACTTCTTTATCTCTGTTTTTGGGTGTTTTACTTAGGTTGTCATCGTAGATTGAGCGAGATGTTTTAGAACTTAAATGTTCTCAAGGTGTGGTTTTGGATGTAATTTAGTAGCATGGTCTTGAGCTGATAGAGTAGTTGTCTAGGTTGTGTTTTTAAGTCAGTTTTGGTATGTGATTTCGAAGGATTTTTAAAATGATTTGAGGAAAATTTTGAATGTTTTGGAACATAGTTTTTTAAAGGATTTTGAAAAGAGGTATAGAGTTTGTGAGTTTTGATCGTGACTTTTTGTGTAGCATTGGGTACAAAGTTTTGTGGTGCTTTGATATTATTTTAGAAATGATTTCGAATTAGTTTTCTAAAAAAGATTTGGAAAAGGAAATGCATAAATTTTGCAAAGGTTTTGGAAAGTGTTTTCTGGTGTTTTTTGTTTATAGTGGACTAAGAAGTCGGAGGGTCGTGTTGGGACTAAGGGATATAATGATTGTAAGGTTAGCCTTGATGCAGTGGCCGTGAACGGAGGCGTCAATTGAAGCGTTGGCGAGAGTTGGAGCGGCAATTGGAGTCGAGACGTTGACGTCGGCAATTGGAGAAGACGCTTTTGAAAGGGCGTCTCAAGACCTATAAATAAGGAGCTTGAATCCGTGGTGGCAGCATCATAGAAGAAGAGAGGGTAAAGAGTGAGCGCAGTGTGAGAAGGGGAGGATTATCGGAGGTCGTGGTTGAGAAAACAAGATGTCACTGTCGATTGTGCGTCGTAGGAGGTGCTCGCCGACGAAGAGAAACAGTCGCCTGAGAAGGTATGTGTGTGGATGGGATTTTTGTTGGGTTCTCTGTTAGGTTTGGGGAGGAAGAAGATGAGGATTTGTTGGGTTAGTGGGTAGGTGATTTGGGGAGGAGGAAGATGAAGATTTTGCGTTTTCCTCCTTATATTATTGGGTTATTATAAGAAAGTTGATATTATGACTTTTATTTTCTGAAACAACCATAATTCTTTTTGATAATTACAATACTCATGTTTTAGAGATAAAAATGATGAAAATCTTGCGATTTATGAATTAAGTTTTGAAATTTTACAGTTAGACCCATAGATTGTATATTTTACAATGAAGTCTTTACATTCTTAAAGAATTGAAGATCAGTCTAATTAGGTGGAAAAGATAAAAAGTACAAGTGTCTCTTACATTAAGATGTGGAAGAGAGAGAACATAGTCGTGGTATATGACTTTTCGGAGTAATGGCCCTAAGGAGAAAAATACTAACCTAACGAGGATTAATGTTGAATCTTATGTGGATCTAGTGGTAATGATAAGACCACAAGACTCTAATGTCTACTGATTGATACAAGTTGGTATATGAGGTCTTCATTAATGAACAAAGAGTGAAATAGAATATATAATAACGGGAGTGAGATAGGTTGATGTCAACTGGAAGATCATATCATGCCAGCGGTTGTTGGCTCAAGAGATCTAAAAGACTGAAAGGGAATGAAAGTGAAAATATAGAATTTGTAATAAGTCTGTGTTAGGCTATAATCCTACATGCATAGTGGATTTTCTTAAACTTATACTATGTTATTATTTAATGCAGGTAATTAGAAGTTCTAGTGTAGCATTCCTGGGATCTTGTATAATACATAGCATGGCTCAATGGAGCACACATGGGACTTAGAATATTTTAGTTTAGCATTGTTGTTTTTCTTTTAAGTCATGTAACAGTTATGTAATGGACAAAGTTCAGTAATATAATAAATATATTTGTTACATTGTTGTTCTCTTTTATTTGTTCGTGGTGTTAACGCCTACATGGTGCCTTTGTTGTGGCTTCTGCTAGTCTGTGCAGGTGTGGACGTTATAATGATATTCCTAGGTGGTTAGGCACGTCACTTAGGATGAAGTCTTGAGGCCAAGAGGCTATAGGTTAGTGTTCATTGGGTCCTGGAGGTATGATACTTTTAAATTGTCGTTCACGAAGCTGAGACTGATATCTATAGGTTGAGGTGTCGTTTGGACATGAAGGTATGACACTTTGTTTGTTCTAGATGTCGAAACTCAGAGTGTTGTCCGAACTTGATGGTCTTATGGCAATGGACTTAGGGGATAGGATACCTTTATGTAGTTAGGCATGATACCTTAGTTGTTTCTGGTATTGAGACTTGAGAGTGTTGATTGAGTTTGGGTATAAGGAGTCTTTAATTGTTCAGGACATTGAGATTAAGATACTGACAAGGTAGACCTTGTGGTATTATCTTGAAAGAGGACAGCTTGTCCGAGGAGGGTGAGTCATTTTTTTGAGGGGAATTAGCTTTGTGAGGGTACTACTGAGGAGGTAAGGATGCTGGGACAGACATACTCCTTATAAGGTGGTTTGTTCGTGGCAGTGTAGTACATTTTAGTGGCTGTTTGTGGCCAATGTTGGTTGTTTAGCGTAAGGTAACACGACACACTATTGTTTGTTTTTGTACTTAGTTTGGTGGTTGTTGTGGATATGTTGTTTGCGATATAGAGACCATTTAGGCACCATTGGTTGTTTGTTCTACACAGATAGTGCGTGGGTTTAGAGTATAGTTTTAAGTACTTAAGACAACCGAGTACTTCGTGCTGCTTTGAGTTTTTAACGCGTGCGTGGTTTTAGTGGTTTGTGCTAGTATTGGACTTGCTTGACGAAGATTAGCCATTTCAAATGTGTATAAGAGTTTTGAAAAGATGTATATAGTTTTGGTTGAAAAAAAGAAGAGACAAAAGGTTTTGAAAGGCATGTTTTAAAGGATTGTTGCTTGTTGGTCAATAGTGGATTGTTCGATTGAGTTTTTCTGACTTCTAAGTGGAATGTTTGTGTTTTCAGTGTGGTTTTGGAATTGAATTTCTGGCTTTGAGTCTCGATTGTTGCTTTGTGTTGTGGTATTACACCATTTAGGTGTGATGCCTATTCTTGGGAGGTTTTTCAATGGATTCTTGGCATCTATATTGGAATGTCAATGTGTTTGAGATTTTGGACTTTGAGGTTAGTTTCTTGGTTGATTTTTTGTGGGTTGTGGTGACATATCATGCCTCCATGTTTCACCAATGTGTTTTAGTGTGTTTCTTTTAGTTTTTTAGAGTTAGCTTTTGGTTTTGTGTTTAGGTGATTGTGTGTTGAGTGATCTTTTAGTGGTCACTCATGTGTACTTTGTTTTGTATTTTGGTAGGTACAGGTTAAACATAGGATTGCTTTACTAATGCACATAGGAAGGAGTCACGTTGTCATACATCAGGGGTTCTAGGTAAGTATGTTGTTTTAGATTTAATTCTGTTAATTATGTTATTTATTAATGATTGTGCTTGGATTTAGAAATTAGTGTTAAAGACTGAAAAGAAAAGTAGTTAGGATAAGGTGGTAGCTACTGGAGCCATTACAGAAACTAATAGATGACGGTTGAGATCTAGTGGTGGTGTAGTGGGGAACATGTAGTATTTTTGTAAAATACATGTTAGTACATGTCTTTTTATAAAACGTTGAATTTCTTGTCTTGCTAAATTAAATATAACATAAAGGTACTATTATATCCTTTTTTATCTTTTTCTTGACAAGTAGAGGTAAGGACATCAGGGATGATGACAACCAATCCACTAGTATCTATGACGACGATGGCCTCCTAGCCAGTATCAACGACGATGGCCATCCCCACCGCAACAAAGTTAACGATCATCTTAGTGACAACAAGGTGGAAGACTATGAAAATGCTAAGGGCAAAGAGAGACGACAACGATGGTGGAGGAGGACGAGAATGACGATCACAATGTAGAAGGATTGTAACACCTGTAATTCCATTGCCTTCTTAGTTGTGAAATTTGCTGAATTAATTGAAGGCACGTGTAAGAGATGCGTGTTTTTGACACATACTTGGGTTGCGTATTGGCAACACGTATTCTTGGCGTATAGTATTGACATGTATTGATGGTGCGGTGTCCTTTGTCAGTTTCTAGTTATTTAGTAGGTTGTTGGATTTGGTGTTGTATTTGGTTTGGATGATGTTATCTGGATGTTTTGAGGGCGAGTTAATGTTTAGATCCTTACGGAGATTTATGATTAATAATTTTGGATTATTATCGGAGATTTATGTGGACTCTTGGTGTGCACTTGATTATTGGTTTTTACTTGCATAAGTTGTTTGATTTAATGATAAGTGATTATGTGGAGTGGATTTTTGTGCTTGGGAGCACTCTTGCATGTGGCTTGCTTGGGGGTGGTGTGTGTGCAAGTGTCGGGTGGGTTTGTTAAGTGCACTTTGTATTTGTACAAGTGGCCTTGTGTGGGATGACTTATGGTTGTGTGCATGTGTTCCTTGTTTTGTGGATTGCATGGACGTTTCCTATGGCTTACAGTTATATAAGGATGGAGTTGTGCCTGTCTCTCCTTATCTCTCTTCATTGTTTTCCTGCATGCATGAGAGTGAGAGGAGAAGAGCTCTGAGTCTTTTTTTTCTTCTTTTTCTCCTTCTTCCTATTGTGAGTGAGAGTGCAAGAGAAGGGTGGAGAGGTTTTGGTCGTGAGTTGTGCTTGTGCTCGAGGGAAGGAAGGTGAGCTCTAGACGTCGTCTCACCACTGACGATCTCCTTTATCTTAGTTGTACCTTGTGGAGGTGAGATTGGAGTCCACAGTAGTTGAGTTTGTCCTTTTTACTTGCATGTTGGTTTTTTTGCTAGATCCGTTGCATGCATGAAGATTTTGTGCTAGTCCCTGCTTTGGGTTGCTGCATGGAAGGTCATGGCGTGCTTGTAGGGAAGGGAGGAGAGCTTTGGTTGCTGTCCTTGTGAGAGTTTTTGAGTTCTTAGTGTTGGGTTCTCATTTTCCTTCCTTGCATGCATGAGTTTAGTGTTGATTTTTTTTGTTGGTTCTTGGTGTGTGTCGGGAAGGCTGGTGTGTGCTCTGTTGGGAGTGAGAGCTGCTGTGTAGGATGAGATTCGACATTGGAGGTTGTTGGCATTGGGCTTTTGTGTTGTGTGCGTCTTTGAGGTACACGCCCTGGTTATTTCTTCTTTTTGTGCATGAATTTCGTGGAATGTTCATGCATGTGTTGATCTTGTTATGTGAGTGATCTATTATATTTTAGAAGACTTTATAAGATTTTTACAGTGATTAAAGGATGGGTTCATTCTCAATCTATCATTGTTCATATATTTATATGTTGGCTTTGATTGAAGATATTTTAAGTTTTTCACATGCGATCCTGGTGATTTTGATTTTAAAAGATAGAGAATCCGGTTATCTTCATTTTGATATATTATATGTGAATTTTGGATGTGTATAGGGAAATTTGCATGTTTCCTGGAAGCATAGGAGATAGACGCGTAAATAAGATGTGTGGCTGTGACTCATGAAGGTGGTGTATAGACCTTGTGCGTAATGGTGGCACGTCAGGCTAGCGTTACTTTTTGGTTGACAGTATACTGACTCGATTTTTGGAGTTGTATTTTTGATTCTTTAAATGGTATTGAGGTTTTTCTCTACAGAGAATGTTTTCAAAATGGTTTGAGAAAAATGTTGGAGAATGTTTTTGAAAAGAGTATTTCCGTAGTTTTGTTATGAATCAAGAGATCGAAGGGTCATGTTGCTAGGATCAAGAGATATGACGATATTCTTAGGTAGTCAAGTATAAAGCCTAGGATGAGTTATTGAGACCAAGAAGCTGTAGATGAGTGTCGTCAGCCTGGAGGTATGACACTCTTGGATTGGTGTTCATGAGATCGAGGTTGAGGTCCGTGGGTTGAAGTGTTGATTGGATCTGGAGGTACGATACTCTAGTTGCTCCGGATGTAGAGGTGTTGGTTGGACATCGAGGATAAAGACTTTGGTTTCTTCAGATACCGTGGTTAAGGACGGACTTTGCATTGTTAGGTTAGTATGGGTAGTTGCACGTGTCTCGTTTCTAGTAACGTTTAGAGAGAGGACAATTTTCCTGAGCAGGGTTAGTACTTTGTGAGTGTTTTAGAGAGGTTGGATTTTGGGATGGGTAGGTTTGTTCGTAGCAGTGTCATACATTTCGGTGGCTACTTGTGGTAAGAGTCAGTTGCTTGACGATGGACTACATGACTCTGTTATTTTTCGCTTGTGTGGCATTGAGGTTTTTGTGTTTTCAACTGTATGGCATTGAGCTTGGGATGACTTTCTAGATGCACGCCTTTTAGTTTAAGCACATCATGGTTTTCAGAGTATTGGCCTTTATGGCTCAAGTTTTAGGGAGATTGTTTTAGAGTTTTGGCATGCTCTTGAGTGTTAGTAGTTTTATAGTAATTATAGATTTTAAAGTTATGGCTTTGGAACTATTGCTTTTGTTAGTTTTTTGTTCTCGGTTTTATGATTTTCGTATAGGGCATATACTAGATGACCTTTTTGATGGTCATTCACGTGTATTTTGTTTTGTGATTTTTAATTTGCAGATGTAAATGTGTAGTAGGTTTTCTTTCTTGTGCATATAGTTGGAGTCACATAGCTACGCACTATAGGTTCTTGTATAGGTAGCTTCTTTTATTAGCTTTTAATTTTATTATAATTGAGGATTATATAGTGATTTTAAATTATTTAGGTTACTATTCTGGGTCGTTACAAGGATGACAGTGACAATGATGATGGAGGAGGAGGATGATAATGATGACACAGGAGGAGGACGACAATGATGATAGAGGAGCAGGACGACAACGTTGGAGGAGGAGTAGGAGGAGGATTACAATGAAAGAGGAGGATGAGGAGGAGGAGGACAACAACGATGATGATGGAGAAAAGTGAAGGACGACAATGAAGATGATGGAGGAGGACGACAATGGAGGAGGAAGACGATAACACCGACGGCAAAGAACATGGATGAGGACAACATTGACGATGATGATGGATGATTTGGATGATGATGATGATGACAACGATGGAGGATGATGGTCGACAACGAGAACAACAGTGGAGGAGGATGACGATGATGATGACATTGAGATTGTTTGAAGAAAGAAGAATGTGGATGCTGAAGGGAGTGGATATATTTGATATCGTTAGGAAGAAGAAGAGGGGTATAATTGTAAGTAAATATTGATGAAATCATCAGCTGTACCAAGGTGTATCCTAGTGACATGTATGATAGAATTTTGCGTACTTTATATGTATATAAGTTTTTATTATTATAAATTTACATCTAGAAAGAAAGGGAAAAGAATGCAATTTAAAACTTTAGATCTCAACCTTGTATATTCACATGAGACAAGTAAATCAGGAAGAACATGATTGACTATCTTATTCAACGTAGCAAGAACGCTCAATTGAACTTGTTCTGGGCTCCAATAGGTGTTTGCTAGTTTTGCTTTAGATTATTAAAACAAAATAGAAATTCTTATATGTGATTCTACCCGAATACCTGCCATAGCTATTTGTTTTGGTTGGTGCGGAATAAGACATTTTTAGTGTGGGCAAAATGGGTATGGTATAGTTCTGTTCTACAGGTATGAAAAATGTAATTCCTGATCTGTTGACAGCCCTTGTATCATGGTGTCATTGCTTTACGAACAAATATGGCTTCCTCATTCTACAGCTCTTGCTTTCTCACGGTGGTTATAAGTCCTTTGACTTATAGTGCTTGATTAAAAAAAATCTTATTGATATTTTTTGTAGTTGTATAAAGAATGATAGTCTGTGTAGAATATCTCATAATCACATTGTGTTCTGAAAGAATACTAATTTTTTTGAAAAGTCGGAGAATAGAATTTTATTAAAAATATCAAGAAGACAGAGCCCAGGAAAAATTTCCAGGGAGTACTCTAGGCTGTCTGATGTAATGTCCCTTAGGTCTTTATGACATAAATTTTGTGGTTCTTTCAATGTTGGTCATCTTTATTAGCATTTTCTAGATCCTTTAGTTGGGTAAGAAACTTGAGAATTGAATTGGACATATCTGTCTAAACCCAGGGCTGTGAAAACCACTTCCGTAGTTACCTTGTTTGGCATTAAGATTCATCTGGAAATTCCTGTAGATTAAATGGTTTGTTGAGTTGGGGATGCAGAGACCTTTGTCATTGCTTGGTGTCATCAAATTAACTGGCTTTTTTTTTGTATCGTGACAATTTTTCTTGAAGAATAAATAACAAGCATGTAGCTTGTACTATTTTGGAGAAAACCTATTTAAATTTAATGGTACTATGACAATTTTTCTTGAAGAATAAGCTACAAGCAGGTATCTTGTACTATTTTGGTGAACCTATTTAAGTTTAATGGTTTCATGACAATTTTTCTTGAAGAACAAATTATAAGCAGCTAGATTGAGCTACTTTGGTGAAAAACCTATTTAAGTGGTATCGATGAGCAACTGCTTTAATGTTGAGCTAAATATTCCGAACCATCTTAAAGGATGATTCTTAATGTACATATTTGTGCAGAGAACGAGGCGCACGAGCATTGGAGCAAAGATTAGCTGCTGAGAAGTCTTCCACTACAGGGGTCACTGAAGATGACTCTAGTGAAAAGGGTGCTGAAAATGTTTGAAAGGTTAACGAGTGGAGTTGTCAGCATTGTGGTTTCGTAAGGTTAGAACCCGCTACAATGGTCGTTTGTGAGGAACAACCTCATCATCTAAACCATTTTAAACAAATATTTAAAGAGTTCTTCGGTAGTTCAGGCAAATACTTGCCATCTCTGCAGCAAGGCTTGGTTCCTTCGGCCATTTCGTTGCAGTCCCGATGTACAAGCCAATACACGTGTCAGAAAATTCTCGTTACCTGTCAGCTGAAAATTTTCATTTTTTTTTGAACAAAAATGTAATCTTTATTGAAAATAAAAAAAGATTACAAACACTAAGGCTCTAATGGTAATCCAAAAAGCAATAACAGACTGCTCAAGAGACTACAATCAGTCCCTTTATTCAAATGAAGAATAAGTAACTAGTAGAATAGAATAATTTAATACTAAAGTTTGTGGACAATGCAGAAACATGTCCATTAAATCATCCTTAGTTTAAATCTCAAAAATTTGGCCTTCGTAGGAAAACAGAGAAGTGAAGAGGGATGATTAGAGTGCATAACAACATCAAGATCAATTGCTAAAATGAGACATTTTGGTAGTAGTATGCTCTCTACTAAGTAGTATCTGTCCAAAAAGTCGAATAGCCCTGAACATTTGAACAACAACAATCAAATGATCGAATAGTCAGGCAACAATTGACAAATCAACAAGCCACCTGAATCGTCGAATTAGCAAGATGAAACAAGAAGCCTGGTCGAAAGAACAGTATGGAAAATTTTCTTTTGCTCGTCAGATTGACCATATGCAAGATATGTAGGAATTCAAAAAATGAAATTGAGAATGCTTTCTGAAGTACTAGCCATGCCATCTCATTAACATGCCAAATTACATTTTTATTTAATAACGAAAGTTTTCTATATAGATATTGAACCATATTTTGATATAGCTAGGTGTAGCATTACTACCAAGGGTGTAATACAGATTCGGATATTCAGATAGAATTTGGATTTGTATCTGGATTCTTTTGAATACGGATGTTTATTTTATACATCTAATCGGATATGGATAATAATTTATAATATTTTTCAAATATGAATATGAATTCGGATGTTTGGTTATAATTTTCGGATATGAATACAAATATTCAGATTTTTAATTTTGCATAAATCTATAAAAGGATGTGTTTCATGTAATTTGAACACGACATTTTTCCTTAAACAGAGACCTTCACCACTACATCAATTTTATATACATGACAAATATATACATCTAAAATATTTATTATGTTATTATTAACTTATTGTAATAATATAAAATAAATATTATTGTCAAATATTTGTAATTACAATAAATAATGATTATTAAAAAATTATATCAATTTATTATAAACAAAAATATATATTTACAATTGATTTTTTTTATTTTATCACATATTCACTTGAGGTTTTTTTTGGGCAATAAATTTTTTTTGTTTTATTGATAATGGCAAGAGTATAATATAAAATGATACATCTTAAACTGAGGATCTAAACCTATCAATCTGCTCTCCTTGTTGGCGGAACTACCTAACTCCTCATGCATGAAAGCACACGAAGAATCTTGATAAGGTCACGACAAAGATAATGAATCCAAGGAAAGACACTTGATTCGAAAATATAAAATAAAGACAAAGAAAAGGATAAAGAGTCGTCATCTGATCTTTTAATGGAAAGACGAGGAAAATCGAAATACATAAAAATACGAGAAAACGATACAAATGAATGCAAATGAATGTATGCGTGCTTCGTATTTAAAGGATGCAACACTTTAGTTACTACGTGCTAGAGAAAGGGTGTCACGCTCCAAATTTTCTACAATAATTTAAACAAATTAAATTACGGGAAAACTAAAGCTAAACAATAAAATATCCAACCACCAGGAACTTGTTTGTGCGACTAGCAAACTCCAGACTATATGCACTACGCTAAACCAATCGCATGTCTGCACCTGCGAACAAAACCACAAGGAAAACGCATGAGTGCACAAGGAAAACGCATGAGTGACCAAAGTCACCCAGTACGCACCCCACGAAAACCGTGGAAAACAAAACCATAATTAATTTTCCTTTTAAATTCCTTTCGTAAACTCTTTTCTCAAAACCTCAGAAACCAGGCCCACACTGGCCAAAACCACAAACCAAGGCTCCACTGGCCCAAAACCACAAACAACGGTCCTTAATGGCCAAAACCACACACTGTGAGTCGTGAAACCCGGCGCCAGGCAACTAAACTCTCGCTACACGCAGTCCACCGAGGAGCCACTCCCAACGTTCTGCATTGCCACGGTGAAGCCACCCTGTGCAGGGGCGATCACCGTCCCGCGATTCCCCTCTCACAGGAGAACCCTCAGAAGCCAACCC
>JAMKQA010043707.1:0-11498 GCA_024699735.1 Posidonia australis | reverse complement strand
AAACGTAGAACCACAGACATTTGTTCTTTCACTGACACATCACGAGATTCATCAACCAACAGAGCAAAAAAAGAATCACCAATCTCTTCGATGATGCGCTTAGTAGTTTCAACTGCACAACAATTTACAATTTGCTTTTGAATATCATGGAAAGTAAGCTTATTATTTCTAGGAGCATTATCCCATAACTTTTGGAAATCCTCATGTAAACTAGTGAGACATCTCCAAAGTTCTAAATAATTTCCTCGATTGCTTGACTCTTCTGATTCATCATGACCTCGAAAAGCTAATCCTTGTCTTAAAAGAAAGCGAATGATTCCTATTGATGTGTTTAAACGTCTTTTATATTCTCCATCATTTTGACTCAAATGCTTTGCAAATAATGTGGCAATTTGCTCCTTTTCATTCATCAAAGCTTCACATTTCTTCTTTGCTTGATTGTGAACACTAGTCATACTTCCAACATGAGTTCCAATTCTCTCGATCTTCTACCAATTTCTGAAGCCATCGACAACAAAAGCATCACCACCGACACCATCTGGTTTAAAAAGATAGCAAAAAAGACAATAGACAGCATCTTTTTTTATGCTATATTCCAACCAATCTTTGTACTTCTTATTAGCAAATAAATCTTCAGTGAACTTTCGATATTGGCCTTGAATCAACCTTGAAGGAAATGCATATCCAAGAGGTTGAGTTGGCTTTCTTAGAAGATAAGCTCTTCGAATCTTATCTCTATCATTGTAGTGATAACTAGACATCCTTGGTCTTAAATCAAGATCAGTAGGAATATTTTCTAAATCAATCTCTACTTGACGATGCTTTGAAGAAGGTTCAGCTTCTTCATCATTTTGATTTTGTATTCTTGGAATTTTTATCACAAATTTATCCATAACTCTACATAGAAAGAAAAATGAAAAAGATGACGCAACATAATAAAAACAATTAATAGATAAGTAAACAAGTCGACAAGAATAAGTGATATTCCTAATAAATAATCAAGCAATTAAGGAGGAATGCTTAACATATGATACAACTCAAAAATAAAAATAAAGTGATTTAGAAAGATTGCCATGTTACCTTAGATTTGTTCTTGGAAAAATAAGGAATCAAGAATGGATTTAAATCCTTCAAAATTCAAAAGTATATCATGTTGTCCGAAGTTATGGGTTGCATAGAACTAAAATCCTGTATCATCAACAAATTTTATTGTTTCAATGATCAAAGAACCATAAGTACAATTTTTTTTTTAAATTGACAATAATAATAGAAAACTGAAACCTACCTTTATAAAATAGATGGATGACAAAACTACAATCTACAGAGGCTTAAATTCTATTTAGTTGGTAAAATAAATGAACGAAGAAGGAGAACAATTACAAAGTCAAAATATCCAATAATCTAGAGAAGAAAGATTATTTAAAACCTGCAAAAAAAGAATGTAAATATCAATTATCCATTGTGGCATTAATAGATGTGTTGATGGTAATGATCGAGATAATAAAAATATAAGGACCACTGACGTTGTCATAACATCCAAAAAAACATATAAAAATTATTCTTTCCAACAAGTAATTGATAACTCCAAGTTTAAAAAAAACTACGTTTTTTTAAAATTTGACACAAAAATTATATGTGTTGATTCAGAATGACATTCAGGATTTTCTTATATGTGTTGAACTAAGTCTTTAGATATATATTTTTACATGAAGTTAAGCAATTCCTTGACAAAAAAAATAATGCATTTACCACTTACCAGCATAGTAGCACTATTGATTGTTCTTTCTATCATTCATTCATTGATTTCATTCTATGTTGATATCAAAGTAAGTAAGCAACATCATGATGGCATGAATACTTGAATAGCAGAAGTGTAGAACAGGCAAGCCTAGCGGGACGACGGCACAACGAAGGACGGGAAGAGGGCGCAGGCGTCAGGGCGGCTAGTAGGCAACTAGGCAAGCCTGGTGGAGTGGCGGGTGCTGGGGACTGTGAACTCGACGACTCGTGCTCCGAACTCCGGTGGCAGGCTGACGGCTTGGAAGGTGCAGTGGACTCGTGTCTCGTGCTTCGATGGTAGGTTGGCGTCTGGCGGTTGCAACGCAGCAGCAAAGTCGTGCAGTCGTGCTCGGTGCTCAGTGCAGTCCAGTGGTCGACAGTCGGCTGGCAGCCTGGCTGGTGCAGCGGACTCGTGCTCTGAACTCTTATGGCGTCCTAACGAGTGCAACGGACAGGGTGCTCGGTGCTCCGGTGGAAGAGGATGAGAGGAGAGGGCGGCGCCGATTCTTAGTCTTTGCCCTTTGGGTAGAAGAGAAGACGAAGAGTTTCACGTAGGAGGAAAGGAAAAAGAGCAACCGGTGTTTTCAACATTTGATGGGGACTATTTACAAACTCATATACATAGTATAACGAAATTTTTCTTAAGTCCAATGGAGACAAAGCTCCCACTAGCCCCCACCTGTATCCGCCCCTGTTGCAATGGTTTCATAATTGTTGCTAAATAAAAAAAATGCAAAGTAAACATTGTAGGCAACGTTTGTGCCTCTTTTTTTTTTGTAATTTCATGGATTGGCTTAACCTAGCGTGGTCGTCTTAGTGGGTCCTTATTGGGCCTATTCGGACGGACCTAGTAGGCCAACCCATTAGGCCCAAAACGTCATGGCCTTTTTTTACATGGACCGAGCAGTTCTGAGCCAAGTTGGACCATCTAAGAGCTGGTTCAATTTTCATGTCTAATTGTATCCTTTCTGACAACATTAGTTTATTTGTCATAAGATAGTATAATATTTAGATAAAACCTAGTAATTCCCAAGGGATAGAGACAATCGGACGCACCAACTTGGATCAAAAAAAAACAAACAAAAAAAAGAGAACGAGCCTACTACCTCCCGTAAAAAGAATTGCGGAGCATTGGAATATGCTAGCGTGGGGATCCTGCCACCCCTCATTCGGTGGAGCTGTAGCTTCGTTTTATTCCATCTGCAACCATACTCCTGTGTATGGATCTTGAGATTCGCATGGTTGAGTGAGTCCAGGATTAAATAAATAACTCGTAATAAAACCAGATAAGACGACGGAAAAGGGTCCAATCTGCTGAATTGAATGCTTGCAATCAATTGTTTTCTGGTTTCATAAGCATTGGATAAAGAACCTTCAGACGCATTTGTACATTTCTGTCTACTTCTCCAATGTAGGACAGCAGCCAGCTTTGTGCCTCTTAAAATCTAGCGCCTTGGCAAATGTCCAGACAATAATACAACTCACTTTTCCATATCAGTAGTATGCTTTTTGTAAGAAGATGGAATGTTAAACTTTCTCGAGAGAAGATGTGAACAACATGACAAACAATCCAAATCCAGAACCCCATACGTGAAGCAAAAAAAGCATGAAGATAGATGAAAGAAAGAGGCGCAAATTATTTGTTTTTTTTTTTTTTTTGTTAACGGTAAGCTATGATATATAAGTCTCTCGTGCAAACAAACCTAAGAGAAATAAAATAATACAATATTGATTGTTTAATACAATCCTCTAAAATAGAATTGTCAAATCAAAAAATTTTATCAGTCAACAGAGGCCATCAGATAAAGTAGTAATGACCTAAAAAACAAATTTACCAAAAAGAAGCGACTAACAGGGAGTTAATCATTGATCGGATGATCATCCATTAGAGCAGAGCAGAGTTGAAATGAATCTACATCTCTACAGGTGGGTAAGTCAGTGGTAGTAAGCTCGACTTCGCGAGTTTACTGGAAGGAAGTGATAGAGTAAATGACGTCATCCATATCAAAACCTGAAACCATAGTATCTATCCAACCATGAATAAGAGAACTAATTCATTTATACACATATTAGAACTTTTACAAACCCTTTTAAAAATGTGGTTATTTCTTTCTTTCCAAATAACCCACAGAATGATTTGAAACAGAGTATAACATCCTTTAGTAGGCAGGGCAAGTTTGAGAGGAAGAGAATATATAAACAGATCATCAATGGAAAACACAGCAGGATAAAGAGATCCCTGAATAAATGCACTCCAAATGGAAATAGAATAAGGACAATGTATGAATAAATGAGTAATTATTTCTTTATGTGCATTGCAAAAAATACAGTGTTCAAGACCAACCCAGTCCCTTTTACATAGATTTACCTTAATCATGATTTTGTCAAAGAGTACCAGCCAAGAGAAGATTTTTACTTTCAAAGGAGTCCAGCTGCACCAAATAGGGTCATGGTGCTGAAATCTAAGTCCACCATCAATGATAATATTGTAACATGATTTCACTGAGAAAATATGATTTGAGAAGTTCCACTATAAGATATCATCCTCAGAAAGTAGGTTAAGGTTAGACAAGATATCTGAAAGAAAATCAGCCTGTTCCTGAATGTTTCTAATATGGGTTAGAGAGTGAAGGTCAGCAAATAATTTGCCAAAATCAACTCTAAAGGTCTCAATTGTCTTGGCTAGTGAGGCCTTTTTACTTTTAGCCAATAGGAAAAGGTCAAGAAGGAAGTATTTAAGTCTTGTCCCATTCCACCATTTACTTTCCCAGAATATAATGCTGCTACCATTCTAAACTTAAAGGTTAGTGCAGCAATTGACTAAATTGTAGCATACTTTCAATTCCTGCCATAAGGGTGAGGACCTACCTGAGGATGTATTGAGGAGAGCCTCAGGCCAGTTCCTAGAAAAGTATCTTGCTTTAAGGATTTCTTTCCACTTGAGAGAGCAAGTGTTGGAAACTAACTGCTAAAGCAACTTAGATTTGAGAGCCAGGTTAAAGTTTTTAATATTTATAATTCTCCAACCATGTTGATGCTTTGGTCAGTGTAGGTTGCCCTCCTAAAGTGTAAGGGAAGTTCTAGATATTTTATAGGCAAAAGAGAAGTGTTGCAACCCAAGATTTGGGAGGATCTAGAGATGAGTTGACTTGATACACCTATGCCAGTAAGGGAGGACTTATGGAAGTTAATTTTCAAACCAGAGCAATACTGAAAGCAACACAAAATCCTCTTAATATTGATTATGTTGTCCTCACATGCAGACAAAAATAAGATAGTGTCATCTGCATACTGAATGTTCACTATATTAGAGCCTCCATTAGGAAATTGGATGCTAGATATCAGCTTGGATTCCACAGCAAGAGAAAGCATTCTATTCAGTATGTGTGTGACAGTAATGAAAAGGAGAGGTGACAATGGGTCACTTTGCCTTAAATCATTTGTGGTAGGGAAAAAACCTTTAAGGGAACTGTTAAGTAAGATGGAGGACCTGCCGTGTGTAATGCACATTTTTATCCAATTAATCCATGTAGATCCACAGCCTAAGCTAGAAAGAGAATCTAATAAAAAATCCTAGTTAACATTATCAAAAGCTTTCTCAAAATCCAATTTCATGATATATCCAGGAATGCCAGCCAACTTCATGAAGTGTAATGTTTCCTGTGCTACTAGGAAGCAGTCCTCAATGTGTCTTCCTGGGATGAAGGCACATTGAGAGTTGTCAATGATATTGTTTAGGACTGGGGAAAGCCTGGAAGCCAAAGTTTTAGTAATTATTTTATATAAACTATTCAACAAACTTATAGGCCTGAAATCTTTTATGCATTGAGTCCCTTCTAGCTTAGGAATTAGAGTGATAAAAGTTTGATTAATAGGTTGAAGAAAGTCTGTTTCTGTGGAAGAAAATAGATGATTAAAAACCTCCAAGATATCTTCTTTGAGGATGTCCCAGAATTGTTGGAAAAAGAAGATTGGAAAGCCATCAAGTCTCGGGGCCTTGTCTCCAGGTAGAAGCAACAAATTATTATGAATTTCCTCCAAAGAGAATGCAGCTTCCAAATCCAAGGGATTCTGAATTTTAGTTAGGATTAAGGTATCCCAACTCAATTCAGGACTAGTTCTTGTGGGTTTATTGAATTGTCTAGTGAAGTGGTCCTCTAGTTCCTTGGAAATGGTGGAAAGGGAGAAAGTAATGTTGTCCCTTATCTTCAGAGAGTGAATAGCATTAGTTCTTCTTCTGCTATTGACTATATTGTGAAAGAAAGATGTGTTTAAATCTCCTTCTTTAAGCCATTGGATTCTTGACTTTTGCTTTCAATATTCTTGTTATTCTTGGAGCAAAGAGAAATGTTCTGACTGAATGTTTCTTCTCTCAGACAGAATAGTTGCAGTTAACAGTTGAGATTTAGCTAATGAGTCTATATGGGTAATTCGAGACTCAATGGAAAGTAGACTGCTACATCTAACCTTTCTTACCGGCCTAATGCAGCAAATAATCTGTTTCTTAAGCTATTTGAGCCTGTATGCAAATTTAGTTACATGAGAGGAAGAGATACAGATGTTAAAGGAACTGTACCAAGAAGATTCAATGAAAGAGCTGAACCCCTCAAAGACAAGTCAAGATTTATAAAATTTAAATAAGATAGGACCTCAAGCTAGAGAAGTGGTATTAAGAGAGATAGGAATATGATCAGAATTACCCTGATCAGGCCTAGACAGAAATAGTTGGGAAAAGAATTTGCCCAATCCTTAAAGACAAGGAATCTGTCCAATTTAACCATGATAAATAACTCTTGCATGTTGGACCATGATAGGCGCAAATTATTTGTTGGTATTTTTAACTTACATCAATCTTTATTTCAGTACCATCAACTTCAAAATAATCCGCTTTTGTGTTATCGATTGAGTTTTATTTTCACTAAACTGAGTTTTATTTATTGAGTATTATTTTCAGTACCATCTTTTTTTCCCCTTCTCCCTCATCACATACACACGTGTGGCAGTGTGTGGTGCCGTTGAAGACGAAGAGATCGGTGGTGGCGTGTTGGTTCAAAGTAAGACGCCGGCAGAAGCGGGAGGATGCCTACGGTAATGTGCGTGGTTGAAGAGGAAGACACCAGCTATGTACGATTGGGTGTTGAAGAGGAAGAGACTGACGATGTTGTACGTGGTTGTCGATTGAAGAGGGAGGATTAGGAAGAAGGGTGAAGAGGAAGTTTTAATAGGTACATTGCCCATTGACCTATTTAAAACCATACTAGTCACACTCAATATCCAAAAAATACATTTCTTAATCATATCATCTTCCTACTTGAGTTCATGAGATTACACTTGCTTGCAAAAAGATTCAGACACATACTTCATTAAGACCAAGCTTAACTGCATTTGTAAATGCCACAAGGAATAGATGTGACAACACGACACGATTACATGATACAATTCATGTAATTTTCTTTGAACTATTTCCAACTATGCATGTAATTCCTAGTTAATGAACATAACTTTATTTCACTACAATAGGAATCGATTTAATCTAATTATTATAAGTTTGACAATGTTAATGAAATACCAAATATATTAATACCAATCTGAATCCAAATATATTTTATACAAGTTTAAAATTATGATACTATCATATACAATTGTATTTTTTTTCCAAAATACACAAATCTTGTTGAAAAATTGAAAGACGCAACAGCACAATTTACCTAACACAATAAATACACAACACGGTCCACTACAGATCTAAAAAGAAGCAACATAAAGTCCGGAGTAAACAAAACCTGGGTAAATCTTGAAATAATTAGTACTAGCCGCACGATTGCACGAATAAGGATTCTGACCTTCTCATAGCGGATTAGAGAGCCCATGCTTGAATAATTCAAAAGGAATTGATTAGAAACCCATACTCTCAGAAGCAACCTAATATCAATCAGTAGCACTTTCTAGATATTACAGCAGAGATCAAAGAAAAGGATGCCCATTCAAACAGACTGCAAAAATCAGTAATCCCACTTATCATGCTATTGTCAAGTACATCAGCATTTCATGGAAAAATGTAAAATAAAATCAAGCACAGGAACTTCCAGAAGTACAGATGGACAGAAGCAAAAGAAAGATGAAGACAAACGAAGAAGAAATGAAAGAGACTTGCCACTAATACAGTCAAATAATACACTCAGGTTTGTCTCCTCCTGCCACAATCCAAAAACACACATGGCTTCTTCATGCTCTTTTTACCCCCTCAGACTATTACAAGGACACTTACATTGGGATAAAAATATCATTAACGTCAGTCATCAGACACATTTACGTAAAAAAAGGTTCAAGAAAACAAAATTAAAAAAAATAAGAGACTTCATAGCGCTTGAAACAAATCAAACCAAAACAACAAAAAGAATTAAATAGGATACTCCCTAAAACTCCGCATCCATGTTTCTGCTTTGCCAATAGCAGAAGGGATCATATCATATCCATACCAAAGCTAGTTAACACTGGAACATATATATGAAGCAGTATTCGCATAAAGCTTCACTCTCCCTCTATTATATCTTTAACCCCTGTAAACCTATTCTAAATCTTTAGAAGAAGAAAATAAAATTGCGACAATATTGAGCAGTCATCTTCTGAAATTGTGAAAAAAATCTATGGAAATAAGATCTTACATGGGTCATTTTGGATCCTCGGTTCTTCCCTACCAAAACAGTCAGAAGAAACTGCAGACACACCTCAGATACAACCTGTACGAGATTGAAGATCAAAAATCTTAAGATAGAGACTAAAATCAGGATTCATCAAAGACATTGTTATATCAGGATTCATCAAATCAAAGAAGCTAAAAGCAAACGGGGACTAGATAACTTTTTACCTATATGACATTGTTATATCGATCGATTCCTTAATTTAGATTGGAATTGCTGCTATTCCCTCCAACTGATGGAGGAGAATAGGTTCTTGAGCCGCCCTCCTGAGATCCTCTGTAACGCCTTCTTTGCTCCAGGCACATCCAATTCTGCTAGCTTCTGCAGATGTTGACATGCCCCGGCAGCGACAATCCTCTTCCTGCAACCTCCACCTCCTCCACCACTACCTCCCGCTGATAACACAAGAACT
The DNA here is from genome assembly GCA_024699735.1 of Posidonia australis. NCBI lineage: Eukaryota > Viridiplantae > Streptophyta > Magnoliopsida > Alismatales > Posidoniaceae > Posidonia > Posidonia australis. The sequence continues at coordinate 2,606 of JAMKQA010043707.1, read as the reverse complement.
ACTGACACCGGGAGCTTCTTGCACACCCCATCGCTGCTCCTGGGATCGAGCATCTGCACCAATCTATTCATGCTCTTCTCATCCTTCGTGAATTCCTTCCGATTGGAGCGAGCACTCAGCAACGAGACCAATGCCCGTGCAGCGATTTCCTGTGATCCAGCTGGCTTCAGCAAGCCCGTCATCATTTTTACCAGCGGTGCCATACAGCTGGCCATCGCCCGCTTCCCCTCCTCGTTTAGCGAAAGATTGCAAAGCAATGACGCTGCAATATGTTGACCCTGGTGTTTCCCAATCAGCTCCGCCAACTGAGATAGGAAGACCGACGAACCCGACAAGGTTTTAGAGGCACTTGGCATTGATGAGAGCAGATGGAGTGCCCGGAGCACATGTTCCATCAGCTCCACATCACCAGAATACTCCCGGAAAAGATGAAGAAGCTTCGGCAAGCCTCCATCTTGGAGGATCAAAACCCTATATCTTTCCCCACCCGACGCCATGATCCACAAGCAATGCGCAGCATTCCACCTGATCTCAACATTCTCATCACCCAACATCTCGATAAGCACCAAAATGCCTCCTTCCTCCACCAACGTTTCTTTGACTTCTCCCCCGGCAGAAACAACGTTGCGGAGCGATCCAGACGCCTTTGCTCTCGTCAGGGGCGATCCTCCGCTGTCCGAATGACAAGCACAAATAAGAACAGCAATGCCACCGTAGGCAGCAACTGCCCACGCGTTGTTGGGATCAGCGGTAATGGATTCGATGGCATTGGCAGCATTTTCTCTGGCAGCAGAAGACCCTGAATCAAGTAGGCGAAGAAGCGGACCCAACCCGCCCTCCTCGAACACAGCCTTCCGCGAATCCTCGGAGGCGGCAGCCAACCCCGCTACCGCAGCAACCGCTAGCTCTCTGATTACAACAGAGTGATTGGAGGAATCAAGAAGATGTATGAGGCAGGCAACATCACCTTCCTCCGCGACGATGGCGGCGGCAAGAGCACCGCAGTCGGTGAGGAGACGGAGAAGAGAATCGAGGGCTTTTTTCTTGAGCTCAACCCCACCAATAAGCAAGCGGGCAAAGAGGTCCCGGACGAAGAGGGAGATATCCTCCTTCGAAGACGAGGGGTTGGGGTCGGAGAGGACAATGGCGGTGGCAGTGGGAGTGTTGGAGACGGAAGAACAAGAGGAGCAGGAGGAGGAGGAGGGAGATGGAAGAAGGAAAGGGAGGAGGAGGTGGAGGTCGTGGAGGTGGAGGTCGAGACAGGAGCAAGCGATGTCGAGGTCGGACTGGAGGAGGAGCTTCCCGCCGGTGATGTGGGCGTGGTTGCAGCGGCGGGATAGGGAGCGGAGGGAGAGGAGAGTGGAGAGGAGAGGAGAAAGGAGAGTGGGGAAGAGCGGATGGGTGGTCCAGGAAGTGGGGCACTGGGAGATGGAGGATAGGGTGGCGGAGAGTTGGGTCAGCTTCGAATGGAGGTTCCTCCACTTGCTGGTGAAGGATTTCACCGAGAGGGCGGCGACCAGGAGGAAGGGGACGACGGTGGTCAGGATGTGGTGGAGGGTGTCTTCTGGTCTGTTGCCTACACTTTCTTCTCCTTCTTCTTCTTCTATCTCTTCTTCCGGTGGTGGTGGTCGTAGATTAATGGAGGAGGCAAGAAGGGGAGTCATGATCAGGGGGTGGTGGTGGTGGTGCGGAAAGTCTGGAGGAGAGAAGGAGCATCAAGGGGGTGGGAAATGGAGGGAGAGGATTGCTTGGAAGGGAGGGAAAGGGGAAAGGAAGAGGGGTGTTGTTCGGTGCACTGACAAAGACACGGGCAGAAGTGGTGTTGTGGAGTGAGTGGTGGGGGTAGAGAGGAATAGATGGAACCATGTGGGGGAGGGGGTGTGGGGGGAGCACTGCTGCATCTGGCTGCGACTGATATTTAGTACAGCAATTCTCGCACCGTTTGACTCGTCCTTTCTATGGTTGACATGTTTTTCAGAAAAAAAAAATAACTCAACGATCGACTCGCTCCATTGATCTTAACTGGAGTGAAATAAATCTTGGTTAAACAACCATAAATCATGGAAATATTTGAAAGAAGAATTTAAGAGTACTGATATCTTTAACATTGGTAGACTTAGAAACACGTTATCAAGGGGATAAGACATAGGCATCAAATGTCAATAGGATTTTAAAAGCCAGAGAAATATGATGAAAGCCGAAAATCCTTTTTTTTCAGTTTTTGACATACATGGTTGCAGTTAAGATGGACAAGGCAGTTGAGATAAGTGACATTTTAGGCTCCGTTTGATAGCGTTGGATAAGAAAAATGACATGATGACTCGATTTCGAACTTTTTTTTTTCGATCTTTCGATGTAACTTCTGATCTAGAGGTCACATGAGGTATAAGAGACATTCATTCCCTTTTTCTACTCTGTACATATCTTTTGAGGGTTGAAAGATAATATATGTTTCCTGTTTTTCCTTTTCTTCGTTTCAAATCATTAAAATCTTTTTCCACTTTTACTAGAAATTGCTTTGTTTTATTCTCTTATTTTCCTCTTCTATGATCAATGAAATTTCTCTTTCTCCAATCATGACATGAAATAACAAGAAAAGAACGACA
>JAMKQA010043703.1:0-12700 GCA_024699735.1 Posidonia australis | reverse complement strand
CACAGAGACTTTGATAAACTGTTTGTTTTAAACAATAGCTTGTCTGGTAGAGGCAGGGTGCTTCAGGAACAGTTGGATAAACTGGTTGAAATACTACATTCACTATCTTTGGATAATGCAGATGATATGTGCATCTGGCTACCTTCATCTAATCACCTTTTCTCAGTTAAGGCAGCATACAATATTTTAAATGATGGGGGAGTCCGAAACAAGTATTTCAAGTGCATTTGGACTACTGTCACCCCCTTAAAAGTTAAGTTATTTGCTTGGCTAGTCATTAAGAATAAAAATCTGACTAAAGACAACTTGCAGAAAAGAGCGTGGACTGGGTCCCCTTTATGTAACTTTTGTCATGTTAGTATAGAGCATAATACTCACTTGTTCCTTAATTGTTCTTATGCCAGGAAAGTTTGGGATTTTTTTCTTGCTTCACCTTTATACCCTGGATACTTATCTGTGACAGATATTTTTCTTTCTGTCCCAAATCTTAAATTCTATTTGCCATATTCTAGGTGGATTATGTTGCTTCAAGTCATCCTCTGGTTGATTTGGAAAGAAAGAAACCAAAGGATTTTCAGAAATTCTTGTTGTGCTGCATATGATGTAATCTGTGATATTATTTATTTCGTGAACCTTTGGATAGATAATCTTGTGGCAGGTTTTGAAAAGGATGAGATGAGGACCTTCATGTCAGCCATTGCTGCCCAACCTGACTCATCCAGCCTCTCTATCCCTTCTTCCTCCAGATTGCCCCCAGGAGTCGATTCTTTGTCCCTTGCTGACCCTGGAAGAGGCTCTGCGCCACCTGAGGGCCTCTGAGGCTCTATTTTTTAGTTGCAGCTCTGTCTGCTGGTGGTGTAATGTTTGAACATTCTTTTTTGGGCTGTTGCCTCTACTGCTGTAATATTATATACACTACTATGTTTTTCTTACCGGGCATTTAAAGCCGATGAAATACATATTAAACTTTTACCAAAAAAAAACTATATATGTACAAGGACCTCCATTGTTGCGTAATCATTGGGACTCTGTCAATTGAAATAGCAATAGTTATAACTTCGCACCGGTACATGCTCAGAAGGCCTTCGATGACGTCAATGATGTCAAGACCGGTGCAAAGAACTTGTCAAAGACGCTCCTGTCGAATGGATACAGCAACGTCTCTATTCTGATGTACCAATGGCTTAGGAACATGTAATTAATTATATTTACTTGCGGAAGTGATTAAAATATATACATAGTTACTTCATAGATAGATAGTGTTCATATATGTATTTGCGTCTGTACATGTACACACTGCAAGGTTCCATCGACTTCGGTAGAGATGGCGGTGGATTACTACAATTGCGACTATGAGTTCACAGAGCCCTTGAATTTAGGGTGTCCATCCTTTATTATTTTATTTGTGTACTACATCCCTTATATGCATTTGCTCTCTTTTTGCTTTTGACAAAATAGGGGGAGAAAGGTCGGCTTAGGCAACTATTCTTTGACGCTCGTTAGGGTTCCAACGGTCAATTTTCTGACAAGGGAGTTCCGATGTCCAGTGGTGTTGTAACGTCCTGCATTTTTGACAATAATTTAAAATAAATTAAATTATGTGAAAATTAAAGCCAAATAGTAAATATCTAACTACCAGGAGCCTGTATATGCGGCTAGGAGACTTCAGATTATATGCACTACGCTAACCCCTTGCATGTCTGCACCTGCAAACCAAAAACACGAGGAAAAACGTATGAGTGACAAAAGTCACCCAGTATGCACCCCACGAAAACCAAGGAAAATAAAACTATAATCAATTTTCCTTTTAAATTCATTTCGCAAGTTATTTTTTCAAAACCTAACAAACCAGGCCCACACCGGCCAAAACCACAGTCGAGGCTCTACTAACCTCCTCACGACGTCCTCCACACACAAGGTGCTCAGGAGGGAGTATCATACCTCCACACCCGACGACACTTGAGCTTCAGTGCTCACAATGACAGCAGAAGTATCATACCTCCTCATCATGCTACAAGACACCTCAACCTACAGGCCTCAACCCTAGCCTTGAGATGACAGTCAAGGAGTCTCATACCTCTAGGACCTGACGTCCCTCAGCCTCAAGTATCTCGGCCCCCAACCTCGATCAGGGAGTCGCGCCCGACCACCCGAGAATGTCGTCACATTCCTTAGTCCCGACGACACGATCCCGCACTATCTCGGCCCGCACACAGAAAACCAAGAAAACATTTTCCAAAATAGGCCAACTATTTCTTTGAAATCCACTTTCCAAAATCATTTTCATATCTTTGAAAACTCTTCCAAAACCTCGGCAAAACGACACATCAGGTGTCCCAGGGGACCACCACTGACGAGCCACAATCCTATCTCACAGGGACAAAACAAACCAATCTGGAAAAGCCTCGAAAATCAGATTTTATAAACATATTTGGGCCCAAATTCGACATGCCGAAAACAGGTTTGGTATGCCAAAAATCCCTACTCGGTAGGCTGATCTAGATCGATTGATCGAATTGGGTCAACGGTCAACGCTCAAGCTAAATAGGTATACCGAAAATGGTTTGGTCGACCGAAATCTCCTGATTGTGGCGATCGTCCAAAATCGGACGACCGAATTTCGACCAGAGGACCTAATCTGACAGAAAAACGGTATACCGAAATGGTTCGGTATGCCGAATTTTGCGAAAAACAGAAAACGGCCCAAACCCTACAGTCCGAAATCGCTCCAATTGGGACCTCTCATTGGACCCACTAAACAAATACAAAAAATCTTGCATAAAACATAAGATGTAGACCCTCGAGTCTACTCCAAATCCCAACAAACAAAACTAAAATCCATTCACCATGCATTAAGATATAAAATCGCAAAGGCAAAAGGGTCAAAAGGACCCAAAACGCAACCACCGACATAAATGCCCATAAATGCCACACTAAATTCTCAAAAAATTCTAAAACATTAAATTTAGTCTAGATTATATGCATCCTAGGCATTTCTACCATTTTCATGCTCTCTATTATTGGGATTGGGGATGCGTACCTAAAAATGAGCTCCGACAATTCTCCAACTAACTCCGGTGACCACAATGCAACCACGGCCACGGGAGCACTCCACTCGAGCTCCACACACCACCACGAGCCACTGCACACCGTCGTCAGCCCTCAAGCACACCAAGCAGAGAGGAGGTCGCGGGGAGGAGAGAAACAGGGGAGGGAGAGTGAAAGAGTGGGAGAGTGAGACGGGAAGGAGTGAGTGGAGGGAGAGAGAATGAGTGAGACGGGAAAGGAGGTGAGGTGAGATGGAGGGAGAGGGAAAGGAAGTATGCTCGGGATGGAGACAAGTGCGCAGGGAAGAGTAGAGAAGCTTGGGTCGTGCATGGCGGAGAGTTTGGGCTTAAAAAGCCACGCAGAGAGAGAGAGAGTACGTGGCCGCGGGCATGCAAGCAGTTAGCCACACGCACACCCACACTTCCCTTAGCTGCCAGCCTCACCAACCACTGCATGGACCCAACAACCCACCACAACCAAGAGACCAACTGTCAGCCTCAACCACCGGCCCACGAACGCGGGCCCTACACGGACCCCACACTTGAGCCCCACATAGACCCACACCAGGGCCCCACATGCACAGTGCCATAATGCACAGTGCAACCACGCACAGGGACACGCAAATAGAAGCTGGCCCACGAGGCCCAAGCCTAAAGATACAAAACCACACAACGGGCCTGGGAACAGTAACACCCGTCTAAGAATAAAATTCATAAAAATGTAAATAATTACAAAATGAATTTTACGGATGTTACAGGTGTAGTCTCGATGTCTCCTGTTAGGGTTCCGACATCCTCTGAAGGCTCTCTCGTGATTTCCTTGGTGTTTTCGACGACGCTTAATGTAGCTTTCTACTCACATTAGGGTTTTGGCAACCTATGTAGTCGTCCTCCTGTTTTAGGTTAAAGTTTACGTCGGTGACGGGGAGTCTGGTCTGCAGAAGCCCAGTGTGGTTGTAGTTCTTCAGATCTTCTAGGGGTGGATGGTCTCCTCATTCTGAGGCATCCTTTCTAGTGAGTTCTTGCTGTTCTTTCTTTTATAATTCTTGGTGGGTTTAATCGGTGGTCTACGTTTTCTTGGTGGTGACTATTGGTTTGACGTCTTCCATGGAGTCCCCAACGGGTCCCCCAATGGACGAGGGAAGGTCTTTTGCGACCATGGTTAGTGGTAGCCAGATTGAGGATGACTTACCATTTAGAGAATTATCTTCCAAAAATGGGTGCTCGGTTGTGATTCTCACGTCGATGGAGATGGCTCGGATATCAACACCATATAAGAAGGCGTTAATCTTCAAGTTTTTTCTCAACATTTAACATCTTCTGAGATTCAAAGGGGACTATCTAATTGGGGAATTCGCGGTGGAGCCTCTATATCTGTTATTGATCGGCGCCATGTGCTTATAAACTTTGACAGTGAGGATGAATTCTTAAAGGTATACACAAGGGAGAAATGGGTGATGAGGGGTCAGGTGATCAAAGTATTTCGATGGTCACCTTTGTTTCTTCTTGGTATGGAGAGTGACTTGGCCCCGGTATGGATGTCTCTTCTTGCATTACCTCAGTGTTATTTTACTCCAAGGTTCATTAAGACGGTGGCTAGGGCGTATGGTCCATTGTTAATGGTGGCTTCTGCTACAAAAACCAAGTTGACAGCAGTATGTGCTTGGTTTTGTGTGGAACTCAACTTGTCTAGAGAATACCCAACCAAAACCTATGTTGGGACTAAGACTAAAGGGGATTTCCAACCAGTGGTTATGGAGAATAAGCCGGTTTTCTGTTTGGAATGCAAGAAAAGAGGCCATGTGAAATTAGATTGTGGAAGGAACCCTAAGAAGAGGAAGAACATGCAAAGGGAGAATGGTGGAGGTAAACAGTTACAGGTAGAGATGGAATTCGGGCCGGGCCGGGCCGGCCCATGAAGGTAGTAGCCCACCCGGGCCTGGACCGAGCTGGGCCGACCCGAAGGCTGGTCCGGGCCGGACCTGTTGAAACAGGCCATGGGCTCGGCAGGGCCCATGGCCCGCATGTGGGTCGGGCTGGGCAGCAGCCAGCTTCATCTGTGAGCAGATCACCGTCAACAAAGAAGCTATCGACGGGACGTTCCTCCTGTTCTCCGCCTACCTAGTCTTCGCCATGCAGCTTGGCTTCGCCATGCTCTGCGCTGGGTCCGTCCGTGCCAAAAACACCATGAACATCATGCTCACCAACGTCCTTGACGCGGCCGTGAGGGGGATCTTCTACTACCTGTTCGGGTACGCCTTCGCCTTCGATACCCCGTCGAACGAGTTCATTGGGAAGCGCTTCTTTGCCCTTAAAGGAATTCCCGGAGCTGAGTACGATTACTCCCACTTTCTTTACCAGTGGTCTTTCGCTATTGCCGTCGCCGGGATCACATCTGGGTCGATTGCAGAACGGACTCAGTTCGTCTCCTACCTTACATACTCGTCCTTCCTCACCGGATTCGTGTATCTAGTGGTTTCGCACTGGTTCTGGTCGAATGATGGTTGGGCGAGTCCGTTTAACAACGATGACCTCTTGTTTGGATCCGGCGCCATAGATTTTGCAGGATCGGGAGTCGTGCACATGGTGGGTGGACTCGTCGGGTTCTGGGGTGCTATGATCGAAGGGCCATGAAACGGAAGATTCGACCACTGTGGTAGGACCGTGGCGCTCCGTGGCCACAACACCACCCTTGTCGTTCTTGGTACTTTCTTGCTCTGGTTCGGATGGTACGGTTTCAACCCCGGATCCTTCCTCACAATTGCCGTGAACATGGGGTCTAATGGGTCGATCAACGGCCAGTGGTTCGTCGTTGCCAGGACCGTCGTCACCACCACCATCGCCAGCAGCGCTGCTGCCCTCACAACCCTCTATGGCAAGCGTCTCATCTCGGGACACTGGAACGTGACGGACGTATGTAACGGGTTGCTAGGCGGCTTCGCCGCCATCACCGTCGGCTGCGCCGTCGTCGAACCGTGGGCGACGATCATCTACGGTGTCGTAGCTGCCGCCGTTCTCATCGGATTCAACAAATTGGCGGTGTTGTTTAAGTACGACGACCCACTTGAGGTGGCGCAACTCCACGCCGGGTGTGGGATGTGGGGGTTGATCTTCACTGGCCTGTTCGACAGGGAGAAGTACGAGTCCCAAATACACTGGCGATGTCTTTTTTTTTTAAATTACTGTTCATGGGCTGGCCCGGCCTAGGGAGTTTTCGTGGGCCAAAATGGGCCTGCCCGTTAGGCCCGGCACGGCCCACGGCCCACGACAGGCCTGGCCCGGCCCGGCCCACGTGATTTTTTTCCGGGCCCGTGCTGGACAGGGCCCGAGCGGCCTAGGGCTGGCCCGACCCGATTTCCATGTCTAGTTACAGGTCACACCTCATTCAGATAGCAAGAAGGCCAAGACCAATTTAGGTAAAAAAATATGGAGACCTACAGGTCGGATGCTTAAGCTACAAGATGTTTTCTATTTTGCTAACAAGGAGGATATACGAGTTACTCAAGCTTTTAAAAGACTTCGTGATGCTCTGGTTACACCTGAGAAAGAAGACTTCTTAGGGGATGAAGACCCTAAGGTTAGAGAGATGATAGGTAAGGTTTTTGTGGAAGATGAGGACTCTGGTATTGATGTAGTTGGCTTAGAAGGTGAGGTCGAAAGTTCCTTGCAAAAAGATACTCTAGCAGGCACTACATCTAGCGACATTTAGAGGAATGGTGATAGTAATGAAAATATGGTTATTGCTGGTCCTTCAGTTGATGTTGCGAGGGCCGAAGATGTTGCTGTTGAACCTCACATAGCTGCTTCCTCGATGAGGGTGAAGATGACAAACCAATGGCTAATGAGGGAGGCTCTTCGATGTCTGCTCTAAGAGGTGCTTTTAGAACTTCATTAGTTGACAGACCCAGACATAGAGGAAGACCTAGAAAAGTTGAGGCACTTTGGAGGGGCAGAGGGTACTTTAGTGATACTGGTAAAAATGGGAGTCAGAGTAGAAAAGGGAAAATTACTGGTCCTATGATGAAGAGTAAGACCAAAGCTAGGGTGGGGGTTCATCCTTTCTCTTCTATTTCAAATAAAGATGCTGGTATGGAATGCTAGGGGTCTCGCAAATAGGCCCATTGTTAGAAGGTTGAGTTTCTTGGTTAAATGTCATAAGCCTTCTATTGTCGCTATTATAGAGTCCTTTATTATGGTTAGTCGTGCAAATGAAATTATGTTTTCTATGGGATTCAATACCGTCCTTGCTAACAGTGATAGTGATGCAAAGATTTGGGTGTTTTGTAACAAGGAGGATCTAGTCTCCCGGTTTTCTTTTAATAATCAAGCTCTCACTATTCTTATCAAGAAAGGGATTGTACCTTCAGAAATGGTGATTACGTTTGTAAATGCCAGTTGTGATTATCAAGAGCGAAGGGTGTTATGGGACTACTTAATGCAAATAGGTAACATGATTAGCTCTTCACCTTGGTCTGTGGTTGGTGATTTCAATATAATTCTTTCTACATCTGAGAAGAAAGGGGGATGTGCTCCAAGGCATCTTGCAATGGATGAGTTTCGTGATTGTTTGCATGAGTGTTCTTTGAAGGATGTAGGTTTTGCAGGACCTGAGTTTACGTGGTGTAATAATCAATGGGGGGATGCACGTATCATGTCCAGATTGGATAGGTGTTTGCTTTGTGATAATAATGATGAGATGAGCTATAAGGTTGGACATCTTCCGAGAGTTGTTTCTGACCATGCACCTTTGCTTGTGGAAGTTTATAGTACAAATGATGTGGGAAGCAAACCTTTTAAATTTTTAGATGTGTGGTTACAAATTCTAGATATGTAAATGTTATGCAGCGATCTTGGGAGCAACTAGTTCAGGATGGAGGAGATTTCTCTTTTCAGTGGTTCCTTAAAATGAAAAGATTGAAAAATGATTTGAGAATTTGGAGTAGGGCATCATTTGGTGACATATTTGAGAAGGTGCGTATGGTAGAGGGACGTGTTCTTGATGCTCAAATGGTTGTGGATAATTCACCCTCTAATCTGACCTTCCAGAGTTGGTGAGTGCAAATGACCATCTCAATGACGTCTTGAAACAGGAAGAGATGTTTTGGTGTCACAAGGCAAGATGTAAATGGCTTCTGGAAGGGGATAAAAATACGTCATTTTTTCATTTTTCAGTCAAGAATAAGAGAAAACATAGTTACATTCATGCTATTAGAAATGCTGGAAGTGAATGGATTCATGACACCAAACGTATCTAGGAGGAAGGGATTTCTTTCTTTGAACATCTTTTCTACTCTGAAGGGAGTGAGCTTGAAGAGTCTTTGTTAGACAGCATTCCTAATATTATTGGGGTGGAGGACTCCTTGGCCCTTACTCACATTCCTCACGAGGAGGAGGTGTGGAGTACTCTTCTTTCTATGCCATCTAAAGCTGCTGCAGGTCCTGATGGGTTCACCATGGAGTTTTTCAAAGATGATTGGCACTTCATTAAAGAGGATATGTTATTATTGATTAAATGTTTTTTTTTAAGTGGCAAAATGCACAAAAGTATTCAGGCTTCTCTAATCTGCTTAATTCCAAAGGTGGATCACCCTTCTTCTTTTGCTCAATTCAGGCCTATCAGTGTGGGTAACGTCATCTCTAAAGTTATTTCCAAGATTATGAATAATAGACTTGTTCCTTTACTTCCAAAGTTTATTAGTGAATAGCAAGCAGGTTTTGTCAAAGGAAGAGACATATATGACCATATTCAAATTGCTCAGGAGGTGCTTCTAGATATTGATAAGAAGTGCAGAGGTGGCAATATTGTTTTCAAGCTTGATATGTTGAAAGCATATGATAGACTCGAATGATCTTTTTTGTTTACTGTTCTTGGAAAATTTGGGTTCTCTACTCGTTTTGTTGAAATCATCAAATAGACATTGATCAATAATTGATTTTCTCTTATCATAAATGGTCAACGAAGCAGTTTTTTCAAGTCTCACAGAGGGTTGAAGTAAGGAGATCTCCTTTCTCCATCCTTGTTTATTATTGCACAAGAAGTTTTCAGTAGGGGGTTGGAAGATCTTTTCTTAAAAAACAGATGCCAATGGTTTGCTACTGCGGGTAAAGACCTTGCTCCTTCTCACTTGCTTTTTGCAGATGACGCACTAATTTTTTGTCATGCCACTTCTTCCTCTATTTCTAATATGATGGACTTTATCAAGAAATATGAAAGTACCTCTGGTCAAAAAATGGGTAGGAATAAATACTTATATTTCTGGTGTAAGGCTCTCTTGACTAATGATCAAGTTGAGCACATCACAAGCTTCTCCAAGGGGGTGTGGCCTCTTACATATTTAGGTGCTCCTATCGCTCCTCGGAGATTGGCTGCATTTTCTTATGGTGGCGTGGTGGATAAAATTAAGGGGAGGTTGGAGGTTTGGTCTTCAAGGTTTCTTTCTATGAGTGGTTGTTTGGTTTTAATTAAACATGTTTTATCTTCATCCCTGTGCATATCCTAGCTTCTATTAATGTTCCTTTGGGAGTTATTGGGCAGATGGAGAAAATACTTTGCGATTTCCTGTGGGGATGGCACGACAGGAGAAAAAAGCTTCATTAAGTTAGTTGGAGTTCTTGCATCTCAAATGTCTATGATATGGTTCTTGGCATATGTGATTTTTGTAATATCCAAGAGCTTTTCATCTTCAAGTGTTCCTGGAAACTTCTACTTAAAGAATCCTTGTGGAGTAAGTTTTGTCATGAGAATTATAAGGTGGGGGTTGAAGGTTGGTTCAGAAGATGTTCATTTGCTTCTTTGAGATGGAAGACGCTTAGGGAATATATCCTGTGGGTTATTGAAAACTCCAAGTGGCTTATTGAGAGAGGGACAAATCTTTTTGGATGGATAAATGATATTCAGAGGGAATTCTTCTAGATAAAATTGGAAAAGACAATGTTATTTATGCTTTTATTTCCATCAAGGAAGTTTCGTCACATGAATATAGCTTTTTCATGGACGCATTCAAGGGACGTGATATGGAGGCTAGAGTTTTAAATGCCCTCAAGGAATTGAATATGGATTCTAATGGCATGGATAAACTCGTATGGATGAAATCTGAGAGTGGTAACTTCTCTATCCAAAATACCGCTAATAGCCTACGTATGAATTGCAAGAAATGTGGTTACGCTAAATTCATTTGGTCTCCCTTGCTACCTGCTAAAGTCTTAGTTTTCATTTAAAGGTTGGGATGGAATGCATTGCCTATGGATGCTAATATTCAAAGGAAATCTATACATCTGGCTTCTATGTGTAATTGTTGTCTTTCTCCTCAGATTGAGACTATGGAGCATGTTTTCTTTGAGAGTGATATTGCTATATTTCTGTGGCAGTTCTTCTCAAATTTACTGTAGATACCCACATTTTCAGATCTCCTTTCTTCTATTAAGGGTTGGTTTGATGGTGCTAATTTCTCTTCTTATAAGAAAACTTTGCAAGGTGTTATCTCATGCTTGATTTGCTGGCGTATATGGAGGGAGAGGTGTGCACGTAGATATTCTGCAAAGGTAATGCCCCCTTATCATATTCTATCTAATATTATTACTGATTGTAACATTGTTGAGATGGATCCCTCCATCTATTGGTCTCAAAGGAAATGTTGATGGTTCGAGATCCCATTTGTGTGCCGGAGGAGAAGGAATTGTGCGTAATAGTTTGGGGCATGTTTTGTTTGCTTGCTCCCTTTTCTATGGGAATATTACTAACAATGAGGCGGAGATGATAGCAGTATGGGATCTTATTCAGAAATCCTGGGATGTTGGTTTTGCTCTTACTTAGGTTGATTCTGACTCTAAAGTTGTTATCCTTATAATTATGCGAAAATCGATTGTGTAGACACTCCGATTTTACAGTCACTTAGCAACAGACTCTTCTGGATGATACTCTGGTTGCGACCACCAAAACTCTAGACCACTTAAGCCCGCACAAGCCCATTCAGGCCCACACTAGTCCACTCTGACCTAATTAAAATTAAAACCAAACAAAACACATTTAAAACCCAAAATTAATCAAGTAAAAGTCCTAATTCAAGACAAAATAAAATAAAATCCACTTAAAATCCAATTAATCAAACAAAAATCCTAATCCAAGTCAAAATTAAATAAAATCCACTTAAAATCCAATTAATCAAACAAAAACTCTAATTCAAGTCAAAATTAAGTAAAATCTACTTAAACCCACTTAAAATTCAATTAATTAAGTGAAAACCCTAATTAAAGTCAAAATTCATTTAAATCATTTAAAACACTAATTAATTAAACTAAAAATCCTAATTAAAATCCAAAAAAACCTAATTAAAATTCAAAACTCTAATTAAACTAAAAACCCTAATTAAAATCCAAAAAACCTAATTAAACTCATGATCCCAATCCAAAACCCTAATTAAGATCCAAAAACCCTAAATAAACCAAAAACCCTAATTAAAACACAAAAACCCTAATTAAACTCAAAATCCTAATTAAAATCCAAAACCCTAAAATTTAAATAATTAAAACCATAAAAACCTTAAAATAGTTAAAACCCTAATTCAAAACCAAAAATCAAATTTAAATCACAAAGCCCAAATTAAAAAAAACCTAAAAGCAAAATCCAAAAATCCATGAAAATCCCAAAACAAAAATAAATAAAAAACCTAAAATAATTAAAACCCTAATTTAAAACCAATTAATTAAACCTTAATCATAAATTTAATTAAAATCATAAAATACAATTAAAAACCTAAAAGCAAAATCCTAAAATCCATTTAAAAACCTTAAAAAACAAAACCCTAAAACAAAAATAAAAAAACCCAAAGAAAACCCCAAAACCCTAAGCCCAATTCACATCCCAATAAGCCCAATACATTATTAAATCAGGAAACTATATAAAAGTCCAAAAATAATTCCGACGGTGATTCCGACGATCCCTGATTCGCCGACGAGATCTCTGGCAGTCAATCCCGAGATTTCCGGCGATCATCCTCAACCTCCTGCAATCTCTGGACCTTCCTACCTCATCACGCGCTCGATCCTACGGCACCCAGTGGTTAAGGAGAAGAATCCACAGTGGAGGAAGGCTCTGTCAAAGTTTAAAACTTCGCCGCCGACAGCCTCTGAGACCCATCTACTTCCACGAGCTTCTAGCCTCTCCCCAGCGATCCGGAATCTTCTCCTCCCTACACCCAAACAACGAGGACATCCAGGCCACCTTCTCCACCCTTTTCCTCAACCCAGAAGCCCTTGCATCAGCAACCAGAGCGTCGCTGTAACCATGCTGGCGAGAATGGCAAAATATGCGAAAGTCGACAAAGTCACGGCAAAAATAAAATATATGCAAATGCAGGAGTCGCCACCTAGTCTATTCAAATGGAAGACGAGGAAACCATATAAAACATGAAAATCATGCAAAAATAATGGAAAAGGTCTTTGTAAACCAGAAATATGGGTAAGGATCCCTATTACGTACGAGGAAGGTGTTAGGCACCCTCATACGCTCGATAAATCGGTCTTCTATTGGTTTCTCAATTGCTTATGAAATGTCGGCTTTGCAGCCTTTGCTGTACGCCCGAGGGCGATATGCCATGCCATGCTTATGCGTGTGGTGTCTAAGATATGGGTGCATGATGTGTAAGGGTGTGTCC